>JAADJG010000179.1:0-33659 GCA_012932025.1 Fusarium austroafricanum
GGGGGAGGCTGGGGTTTGGATCTTGCGTAGGTAATAATTAAAGAATGGGGAGTGGAATGCTTCACAGGAAATGGCTGACAAGGCTGCGCTTGCTGCCAATTACTCCGGTTGTGATGGAACCCTGTCTGGGCATTTATCTACACAAGGATAGATAAGATCAAGACAAAGCAGAAATTGAATAGCTAGCCTCATGCAGCGTGTGATGGGGCCATGAAAAAGAACCTCCCTCCAGCTGAGGGTTTCACAAATCTGGTGGGGATCCTCGAGAAGAATAGCGAGAGACAAAGGCCATGCATGCTCAGGTCGAGGAACCAAGACACAGCAAAAAGAAAGAAAAAAAGAGACAGGGGTGGTTCTGTAATGACAGCCAGGGGAATAAAAGATAGCGAGTTGCCAAGGGCTATCAGTTGTTTTCAGAGCCTGGCTTGAAGACGCTACGTAGGCTGAGGCCCGCCATAACAGTAGTTGCAAGAGTGTACGGAAAATGACGAGTGAGAAGGGCAGAACAAAACGGAATATAAATTGATTCTTCAAACGAAGACGCCGTGGCGGGTTATCAGAAAACTGAAACTCTACCATTGCCGCCAGCGACATGGGTATAGCTTAGTTTGGTTGGGTTTTGGAGTCTTGGGCAGGGACTGGCCCCAGTTCCTAGCTCGCAACTCGCGAAGGTCGAACCACTCCCCATCGAGTTGTAAAGTCCAGGGGAATTAACAAGTACAACTTCAATGGTTTGACAGAGAATGAACAAAAGAAATTTACAAAAAACATCATTTAAATGTATTAGAAAATAAACCTTTGCCAATACAAGGAAGGGAAATATGCGAAAGCAGCGTTATCATAACATAGCGCAGCGTCAAAGGCACTATATGCAGAAAAAGCAGCCGAGAGGTATTGTGAAAAAGACTGACCTCATCTCTCCGGTATGCGTCGCCATATCCATGTAGCCCATGGTGGGCGTCGAAGAGTCGTAGTCCTGTTCAAAAGATCTCGGGTTAGCCCTTGATTCTGATGACGGTGCCAATTCTCTGTCATCTTTAGGAGATGCTATGAAATCTGTTGGTAACTTCGTCTCGGCCATATCACAAGTTAAGCAGTGATTCTGTGGCGAGCTGCAAACATGTTTCTTCGTTCAAGGCCTTGGTTTTGTATTAGCCACTTATAATAGTAATGATCAAGTGTGGTCTCAACAGCCTGGGTCAAAGTATAATGCAAGTTGCTCGCTCCCTTTCATGTTTGATATGAGCACTGGCTCGTTATCGTTCGCACGCCATACAATCATAGCTGGTGGAACTCGGGAGTCTAGACGCGGACCTTGCTATGGACAAGATCTTCGGCTTGCTTGTCTTGATGCACGAAGCACAAAACATAAAGTGCAGAACACAACAGTACATGGCCTAGCGTCTCTAATGGCATTGACCATCTCTCGCACATGGTAAACACTGGTTTGAGCTCGTTCTCTCCGGTGGCCTGATTTGATTATGGGGCTCTTCAAGAAGCGCTTGCCTACCACCAACCAGCCTACAGCTATGAAGCCAAGGCACAAGAGGTTTGGGGACGACTGTGGCAACGGAACCGCCGCGTTGAGCTGAGTAAGACGAGAACAGTAGGTGCAAGTCTCTCTTTGGTATTCAAGGAAGTGATAGAGAAAGATAGATGTAAAAAGAAAATGAGTCTCTTAACGTACCATTGGAAAGCAAAGGGTCAAAACAGCGCCATACACCTGTTCTTCGGATAGAACTTGGGGCCCAATAGATACATATAAACAAGCACCGACAATCCCAAAATCTGGAAGCCTCTGGTGCTACTGGGCCAGTATCAAATTTCCTACCTTGGGAATTTGAGAACTCATGCGCACTTTTCGAAGAACAACACAGCGTATGACACTTCAGGCGGGGAATTTCGGGCGGATCATGCACTCAACTAGTGACTTCTGGGTTAGCTATTATCAAATCACGGCTTGTTGGAAATGGTCTATTCCAACCTTTCTCGACTGTTGAATCACATACCTCGAGTCAAAGCAAACCGATTGTCCTTTTTATGTACTGTTCGTTACAGCTCACGAGAGCACTGGCGCCCTCTTTTGTCGTTGTTTTTGGACCTAATTCTGTAACGGTATCAGCTTCGCGCCGCCCTTCAAACCATACTTGGAGTCAACTGAGTGTTTTGGGATGCTGGAATTGGCAGTGAAGAGGCAAAGGACTCCCTTAAACTCCAAAGATGTCGAAGACAACTTGAAGGACTAGAAGCTTTTCCCAAAGATGAGCCACTGTACTCCATATACTCCCGGACAACGCGATTCTCGACAAGTACCGTGTATGACTGTCCACTTAGAAGCTCGTGGGAGATAATCCGCACCATTACGGAACAGCCCAGTCCAGCTCAGGGGTAGGACCCTGCCCACAAGCATCAAGACACGGGTTGGGAGTATCAGCTCCGCGTTTAGAACCGAGAGATCGAGAGAGCTTATAGGCAGCTTGGTGCCTCTCAGTCGAGTTGTGAGGAGATGGTAATGATATCGGGAGTTGATAATGAACACCGAACTCGAAAGCAATATTCGTGTCTCACCCTTGCTTAACTCAGGAACCTGAGTGAATACCGTAATTTTGGGGTTTCTTTCGACAAATAAGTTGTTCGAGATAGGGTACTCTCTTTGGTCTCGGTCGGATGAATGTATTGCTGGACAAATGGTGTCACAAACGACAAGTGCAGTGTTGAAAGGGTGAACTGCCAGAGATAATAGCTCTAGACAAGACACAACCGCGCGAGTGCAGGATCTGGCTGTCTATATACCCACGCTTCGATTTCAAGCGGTGGTGGCTGACCTGGGATCGTACAGGAAGACTGAGAAACCAAAACCAAGAGGCTCCAGGGGGTGATTATGATAACATGTAGCACAGGCTGAGTGAGAAGTAGAAAGGAAAGGAGCTTAGTCCTAACCAGGAAGTCTGCCGAAAGTCTCGAAGAAATAATAGCAGACTCGGGGTCACCGGCTGTGGGCAGGGACTTTGAATGGGGGAATACTTGAGGTTGCGCAGAGCCTGAGACAACGGGAAGGAGACATGCAAATTATGGGGGGCTCAAAGACCCCCGTACTATTGAAAATATAAACTTCTGAGTATCTCATGGACAGTCAAAATATTTCCACAGTCTTCAGGGCGGTGTATGATACGGCCCAACCGCCTTGAATGAGAGCAGTGGAGAGCCGCAATTTTAACGGAGCCCACGGTAACAATTAGAAGCAGGAAGCCGCGTGCAAGTGCAGGGCCATGCCTCAAGTCCTCCACGATTCTCGCCATCTGGACCAAGCAAAGCTTCTGAGAGCCCTGCCCAGATGCATTCCCGATTGAGCTCACGGGCCGCAAGACGGCAGCGAATATTGGCCGCCGAAAACAAGATGCATGCGCCAAGTCTAGTCTAGATCGACAACGTTCAATTCGTTGTATACTTGGTAGTTGGGTTGTTGCGCCTTGAAAGGTGGACGCAAAGATCAGCCTCAGGACATAACAAAGCGGCATTTGAAGTCTTCTTGCCTCGAGGAGGGTACGGCCTTGGACGCTGCCCTGAGCCTGAAGACCATTGTAATCCACTCTGGGCGCCAGTACGAGTGCATGAGTATGCAAGCACCCGGCCGTCAATGCTTCTACGATACGCCACAAACACGGCTTTGATTGGGAGAGCTAGGAGAGGTCCTGCTTTGACGAGAGAAAGACGCCAGAGACGGAACACTGCAGACCAGCCCAGGTTTGTGCGGTGGGGGGACGAAAGCCAGCCACCTGGATCGAAGTGCCTGATTCTTGGATACTTTTGTCTCTGATACGAAGTCGAGAACCCCCCACCTGTATCGGACATGGAGAAGAAAAAAAGAAGAAGAAGAAGAAAGTAGCGGCGAGAACCGTCTGCTCGATACCGACGGGTTTTGATGCAGTGATCGACAACCAAACCCAGGTTTGTTCGGAAATTTTACATACAACATCCAAGTGCGGTTAGGGATGAAGGCACAGTCGCCAAGTGATCAAGGCACAAACCAACTATGATTGGCATGACACCCTCAACCGTTCAAGCTGTCAGCTCCATCCACACACTTTGATGGCCGGGTGGCTTTCAACCTTGACGCCATAACATGCTGATGCCTAGCTTGTCTGGAGTAGGGCGAAGAAAGATCGACGGCCCCTGTCAGATGCCCAGGCTATGTTTCAAGGCCCGTACAGGTCTAGTCGTCCTTACACAACGACACGTGAGGCCGAAGAAAGGTTTCATCTCCACGCAAGGTGGGTGCGGCATAACACTTCTGGGACAGCAGGAGACCGAAAACTATGGAGCCGATGGCCAAAGGTTTATTGGCGGGGAGCTTCATGCTATGACCTGGTCAGGGCAATGCCGATGGCTCATGTGGAGTAGGTCGAAATAAAAGGCCATCGATTTCACGATCAGAAGTTCCGAAGGGGCGTTGATGATTGCGTAGATTGTCGACGAGCCAATAAGATCCCTCCGTACCCGAAGTGATGAGGAGGGGGCGGCGTAGGTCCATTTCATGACCCAGGGACTGATGAGCTTGCCCAGAAGAGGGCGCGGCAGAGCTCATAGACTCGCAGACTGACAGGCCGCAAGCTCTCGTGTTCTCCAGTAAAGAATCATTGGAGCAATTTGACGTCGGTGTCGGTTCCCGTTCAGCAAGGCTTGAGCTGACCGGCACAAGCTGCTTATGCCGACACCAATGGCGGCGTTGTCGCGCTTGCTATTCACATGGGGCGTCTGAGAGTATGCCCGATGTTGGTGATAGCGAGGGGGCGATGAGAAGGGTAACATGCCATTGCTTTGTCTTCTGAAGCGTGGTTGGTCATGGGAAGCAGACCGACGGTACGAGTAAACGAAGGTATGGCGAATGAGAATGGGGGCTGAATTTGTATCGGATCGGGCCGTCCATTGAGAGTACCTATCTTTCAGACCAACGGCTGTGCCCGCAGTGTAATTGTTGTAGCCAGAAGGGGTGGTGCAACTAAAGCCGTTGAAAGAGCTGCTACAAGCATCAAGCGCGCGTATTTGCAACTGTTGAGACCATGAAGTTTGGACCGCTCGGCGCGATTCCAGTTAGATCTTTGTGGAATGTGACATATGACTGTTTCCAGACTTTCAAGTCGACCAGCCTTCCTTTTGCTGCCCTGTTCTACTGATTGAGGCTGAAGATGGCATAATCATGCTGTAGTGAGGAAGTGATACAAAGCCAAGCAGGACCAAACAGGAGTGTACTCTAAGTGATTCAGTGTGGCAGAAACATCAGCGGCAGTGATAGTAGCAAATTGACACCATAGACAAAAAGGCAGGCCAGTGGTGGTGTACCCAACTACAGGAGGATGTCGCACCAACAGACAAGGACCACAGGGAGGTTGAGGCTGGAGCTGCCAATAACAGCATGGACCTTTAAGTGCGTGGACTTGGGCAGGGACAGAATAACTCTGATTATAGCCGTCTTGGGATGCAATGTCTAGAATCCCTGAAATTTGGGATGCAGGCTGGAGGCTGGAACAAATCAGCGAGGGCTGGCGGGCTTTGTGTGCATCGCATCCGGCTGGCCAATACCAGTTGGACCCAGCTCTCTGGGCAACCCGGTTTTATGGAGGGTCTCGTTCGTGCGTAGGGTAGCTTTGATCTGGATTAAAACTGCACTGCAATGGTCATGGCGGATGAAACGTTCGCTACCGCTAAGCCAAAGTTCGGAAGGTAGATGGCGAAAGGCCGCGAATGGACCGTAGTCTGCGTGAGAGGGCCAAGACCCATTAAAGATATGTACGTAATGAGCGCGCCATAACTATCCCGTCTGGGTGGAAGATGCGAGTGCATGGGGTGGACGTTGAAGTCAAGGTTGGTTCTCAGTGGACGTTGAATGGGGTTGAAACTGAAAGGCGGCAACAAGCGAAGTTGTCACGCACGGGGCAGTTATCCTTGACCGGTCGAGCCTCCCTCCCCATCTCCCACATGGCTCCTCCTCTGTCTTAGCCAAGAGCTAGCAATACGATTGGTTGAGACGGCCATACCATGGAAATTGAACGGCACAGTGCGGTACTAGATGCTCCGCCATTCAGCACCCCCATTCAATCGCCTTTCGACTGCCGCATGTTAGAGGCTAGAGGTCAACGGTGTGGGCTCCCCGCTTGATCCACCTCTAACCTCAAGCCATTTCCATCTCACCTTCTAATGTAAGTTAACCTTACCTGTGACTTGACAACCCCCTGTGAAGATCACATCCGATGCCCCTGCTGATAATGTTTGTTTAGTGGATGGATCTAATAGAGAACCTTGGCTCAAGTACCTGATCACGATTAAAGTTTAACTCTTGATACCTAGGTGAAAGTGAATAGGCGCTCATAAGCTGCAAGACACCTTTATCACATGGTGTAAGTTCGGACAGCTCACGGTATGGCTCAGTCCCCAGGATATTGGACATTCTAGCATTATTCTAGACTGTATTATCCAATATGAGGCCTTTGTTGGTTCACTGCATGCATTAGCGGAGTACTGTAATTGCAAAGGTTCTTTAACCTTTCAACTTTGTTCCAGACTAAGAATGATAGCACAGACGGAGATTACCACCGACGACCTTGTTTGTAATCTCAACCTGGACAAAGAAATCTGACAGGCAGCATAAGCACAATGGAACGTTTTCATCGCCAGAATAGACTTGTCAAACAGCTGCTGAGCAATAAAGAGGCTTTCGATCCGCAGTAGCACATTGACATACTTGAGAACCAGAACGCACGAGATCATTTTAGGGTTGCACAGCACTTAATAAATGCAGAAGAAAAAAAAGACCAAGCAGGAGAGACAGCCCAGAATACTCAACAGGAGTTTCCACCTCAAAATCCGCCATGCAATGAACTTGTTCTACTCCCAATCGGGACAAGTCTCTCATGCGAAGTTACCTACTAGGGTACTATCCTATACTTCCTTAGACATTCTTTGATTTAGAATATTGATATCGGAGCGATAAATTCTTCGAATTATTTGCAACCTTTCAAAAAGGGGGAATGTCAGATCACTGCCACTGTCCGAATCGAAGAAGGCTGTGGAGACAATTCAAAGTTGGAAATCCTGTTTCAGAGTTATCCCTCAAACTCACATCCCAGACTTTACTTAGAAAGAATATCCGACTTTATAGATCCACTTAAGTCTTATGGAAATTTGATGTGTCTTTCTCCAAGCAACTTGCATGCGCCTAAGTCGACGTGCAGGGGCTTCGGACTTCTAATCCCCGCCTTCAACTGACTACCCCTTCCAACCACTCCTCTAATACATCTCATGACCACATTTCCAAACAATACTCGATGATCCATTTGACCGAGGAGCTTTTGTCATATGAAGAAACACCGGAGAATACTTGTTCGATTACTTCGGGGTTGCTCAGCCGTCTTCTTGCTTCAAATTGGACTGAATGAGGCCAATTAGCCAGATTTGTTCGCTTCCGTTTTCCCAATTGAGCACCTTGTCAAACCGAACTACATGAGCTAACCTGAAGGGTATGGAATTGATGCAAGAGGGAGGCCTTGGCCAAGAAGTGGACCCTCTGCGGTGCTCCTCTCTCCCGGATGCTTACCTTGCCTGAATCCGCAATGGGATCCTGAGACCAAGCCTTCCGCCATTTCAGCATGATCCAACAGCCAAGTTATCTTTCAGAAGACCTTTTTGTGATACATAGACGGGTCTGGGAGTACAAATCAAAGTTGATTTGGTAACCAATCGTTCGTGAACCAGGGGGGAATTGCAGCATTTTGGCAAGGCAAACTAGACCTGGGTCCTGGCCCAAATAGAAGTTCCATGTGTCTTCATAGCCGGAAGCCATGATGTTGTGATAGAGTGTCCGTTCGGAATGGCGTGCTAAAGTTGGGTTGGAACGTATCATTACCAATCAACATGGTTCGATCTTTGCTCACCGGTCATCGTTGACAAAGGACTGTTGTCACCTGGTGAGAAATAACGATATTTCACCCTCTCGAGCATGGGTAATGACGGCATGTAGGAGACGTGATAACCGATAACCCAGTTAAGGAGGTTATGCATCTTGGTGGCGGAAAAGAAGCCGTGTTACTCCAGCTTTATGGATGAAACTTGACACGCAGCTGTCCATAGTTCATGGCGCCTTGGCGATGAACGACTGAAATGTTTGGGAACCATCAGTTGGTTTCTTACCTCAAAATCGGGACTGGACCCTGTAGTCATTGAAACGCGGTGGAGAAAGACTGTAGTTTTGACTATAATTTATCGACAAATCGGTCTTTGGAGTAAGTAATCAGGGGCAAGATACTCAGTATTTCTTGTACGTCGTCAGAAATACAACAGAAATTGCAGGGTGATGTAGCCAGGTAGTTCTAATCCTAATATTCTAACACTTGAGGCATGCAGGTATCCGAACCTTCTATCTAAGACCCCTGCTCCGACTTGTACGCATCCAAGACCCTTGACGACAGTCGTATCAGATCCTTTACAAAATAGTCTGACTAGCATGTTCATGCTATGCAGAAGTTGAGCACCAACAGATGACTGACTGGACAAGGTATCGGGCATAACGATGCAGAGATAATAATAGAAAATGGGTATGGTTCATAACAGCGATTGGTACATTTTAATAGTGTCCGTATCAATCCTAGCCCAACGCATGCAGTGCAAATCAACATGCACATCATTGCCAGGGGGCTGATCAAGGACGAAGCCACGGCAAGTAAGTGCATGAACACTCTGGCACTGCATACATTAAAGTGTTTCTGGGTATAACAAGCAAAGCAAACGAGTTTAGGGGCTTAGTGATTCAGGTTTACAAGGATTATTGAATCCCCACAATGTCTTACTCCCATTGTCTTTTGCTCTTATAAAGTGAAGGAGAGACATGGAGTGCATAGGCGTATCTTGCTCGATAGGTAGCAACTGTATTGGGAAGATGAGAGCAGCTGATCAATATGAAGAACCTTGTGACCCGATTACTATCATAGTTCTGACAAATTTGCCGAGATAAAAGCACTTGATCAACTTGATATCTTCACACTGAAAAGAAGAAGCCCATGCCCAAATCCATGCCAGGTCTAGCTAAGCTCCTAAGGGAGGTGTACCTTATGGTTAGGTTGCAGTCATCCTCATCCACTATCAGGGCAGCAGGGGTCCGGTGACTATCGGCAGTGGCTTGGCACCAGTGGAGACACTAAGACAAGCCTGGGACTGCCGTCATGGGCAAAAAAAGACGTAATTGTTGGTTACCTGAGGACTCATGATGATGACTCTTTCGATTCTTCATCATTTCTCGGTCAAATTGGATTCAACTCTGCCACTCACTCACTGCCACGCCAGAATCCAAATTAGGCAGACAGACAGACAGACAGACAGACAAACAGGCAATGGGCGTCTTCTTGACTCATCGATACTGATACGCTATCATACAAATAGACAAATACTCTTCATCGCGACGTCGAACTTGGAGTAATTTCACTCCCTCCCTCAGCTATACTTAGCTTCACCCTAGAGGCAGAAGCAGGAAGAGGTATACTGTTTGTCCCCGGGCATGCCGAAGAAAAGGAACCACAACAAGCCCTTCAAGCCAATCTTAACGGCTTCTCCGACTGCGTCAACATCGACGAATACCTCTAGTAAGTGCAATGCAGCGCTGTGCAGCTAGACTGACACAAGTACACGCCCCTCCTCAAAATCGCCCGGCCTCCGGCCACCTCTCGGCTCGCTTCCTTTCGAACGCGTCCCCCCCTTCCCCTCCCCATATCTTCAAACCGCGTGGTAGCCAGAGTCTCACAAGTTACGCAGCAGACAGACCCTCCCGAAGCGTCAATGAATTGCTAGCAGACTTGCGTCGTACCTCGATCAGCCCCTCCTCCAGCTCGCAGTCAGCCCTGCCTGCAACTGCTCCCAGTGTACCCCCGGCCATCAGGGAGATACTCCAGATCCCAGACACACCGGCCCCCGCTCCTCGCCGCCCTGTCCGCCAGAGATTCGATGACAATGGCAGGAGACTCCCTGCTGGCCCTCCTCCGCCTAGAAGCTGGGTCGACCACAACTCATCGGATGCTGCTCGTGAGGCCTCCTTTTCGAGTCAGTCACGGTTGAATCTAAGAGGGCTGAAAAATTCCTGCTTACCGGGAACTTATCTCCCGGAGCGTGGAAGTCTGATAGACATCGTGCTGCAGAAACTCGCATATGATTGGGCTTTCCACCGAGTGTACAATCAGTACCATCTGTATTTTGTGCCCAACCATCTGAAGGCAGCTCTGGTCCGATATGTTGGAATCGCCAGTGAAGATGGACTGTCGTTGAGTGATCTCAAAATTATTCTACTGCCACCACCAGATACTTTCGATGAGGATGAGTTGGATAGTTTAACGGCTTCGAACCTTGAGGTAAACTACCTCGATCTTTCGGGCTCCGCATGCCGGTCAATCAAACTGAAGGACATCAGTCACCTGCTATTTCCTACCAGAGGTGATCAACCAACAACAGAACCACAGGAATCATGGGACGTTTCCGAGAGCATTCCCAGCCCTCCCCGAACTTTGCTGCCCAACCTCACCCACCTTTCACTCGCCTTGCATCCCGAACACGCTTCGACCGCATCTTGGAAGCAGCTTCTTGCCCTGTCTTCCAAGCTAACCACGCTTACACATTTGAGTCTGGCATACTGGCCTGAGCCGTGCTTAACACCGAGGTCTCGTCTAGCCACTGTCTCCTCTCCACAAGGTCATCGTATACCCTACGGCGGAACGAACCTCTATTCGCATTCAATTGATCACGATTGGAGTGAAGCTTTACTCGTATTGCGCATGCTGAGCCAGAATTTCTATTCGCTCGAGTTTCTTGACCTCACGGGCTGCTGCTCATGGTTCCATGCACTGGTGGCTGAAACTGGCCATGACTTTGTGAACTGGGCCGACCATTGGGGCAAGATAACCGAGCTTCGCCTCTACACAGGGTGGACTCCTGGACCCGACGCGCTGCCGTCGGAGAAGGCGAACTACAGAGAGGCTATTGAAACGGCCAGGCATGTTGAAAGGCATATTAGAACTATGAGAGCGGGTCAGGGAAGGTTTGTTGTTGTAGAATACGACAGGATAGACGACTTATAGACAGCGAATTCATCAAAGCATTTGCATAGCCTCAATAGTTATCCAACGGTTGATCAAGCTCTAGATCTATTCCTGGTTGCCCAAAGGGCCTTGAACTTGCTGTCAGAAGCAAGGAGACTCTTTGGTTCACCGACTTCAACTACACAGCCCTTCTCCATTACAATCACACGGTCGAAGTCAATGATGGTGCTGAGGCGGTGGGTAACAGACACCACAGTATGGTCCTTGAACTCATTCTCGATAACGGCCTTGATGGTCTCTTCTGTTTTTTGGTCCACACTGCCGTTGATTAGTTGCGTCAGCCCTAACTCGTTTGTTCGCCCGACTTACCTGCTTGTTGCTTCGTCGAGGAGAACAACCTTTCCATCATTCTTTCTCAGCACCGACCTGGCTAGGAAAAAGAGCTTTTTCTGGCCATGGCTCAAAACGTTCTCATCAAACGAAGCATCCAAACCACCGTGTTGTTCTATAGCCTCGTATAGTCTGACAAGGTGAAGCGCCCTGTTGATTTCGTCGTCGGAGCAGACTTTCAACGGGTCGATATTGTGTCGGACGGTGCCGGGGAGGACAAATTGATCCTGCGTAAGAGTTATGAGACGACTGCGGATGGTCTCTCGAGGGAGACAGGATAAATCGATGCCATCGATGGTGATGCTTCCAGAGGAAGGATCAAGAAGTCGAAGAAGGGCAAGAAATAGGGACGATTTGCCACTGAGTACAAGATGCGTTAGTTAGATAGAGACATTAGGGTGAGATACTGACCTTCCTGTGCGACCGCAAATGCCTACTTTCTCCCCTCCCTTGATCTCCAAACTCACTGCGTCGAGAGCCTTTATAATATCTTCATTACCATCGCCGTACGATGCTGTAAAGTTGCTGATCTGTATACCGCCCTTATCCGGCCACTGAAACGGCTGTTCCTGTGTCTCTCCTGGCAAGTTCTCCTCTCCTGTCTCTTCAGCGAACTGCTTAATACGAGCTACAGCGCCAATAGAAGTCTCGATAGATGTCCAGAATTGAATAAGCATATTGGCCGTTTCACTCAACGAGATAAGTTGCACAAGCGATACACCCGTCAAGCCTACATCGACTTCACCACGAAGACGAACAGCGAGGCCGACGAGAAGGAGAGCCAAAGCCGTCGTGGTTAGATCGAGGACAAGCACGAGCCAACGCTGTACGATCATAAGAAGATAAAATGGCCGCTGTGAGCGATCCACAAGCGCATGGTTGGTTTGAATAACGGCGTCTTTCCATCCAAAAGCTCGTATGGTTACAAGACCGGAGAGCGTTTCTAGAAACTGTGTATATAAAGGTGCTTTTTCTTCGAGGTCGAGAAGACGGAGTTGACGAGAGGTGCGGAGGTAGCCACGTTGAAGATAGAAATAGAAGGCTCCTAGAAGAGGAAATGTTGCTGCGATGTAGGGAGTTGAAGCAGCGAGAAGGCCGGCTTTGGCGATTGTACCGAAAAAGCCTGTTCTTTTAGCAAACCTCCCGCGTTGATGAGCTGGGCTTTGACTCACTAGCGAGAGTTACGACAATACCGAGAGGGAGATGGTTGTCTATCATGCCTATATCCTGGGAGAACCTCCTTGTGGTTAGCATCCGTAGAAAGCATGCTTATCCTATCTTACCTTGTTATAATAGACCCAAGATCTGTCATCATAAAGAGGGACAGAGGTGCCCTAGAAAGTCAATTCATGGCCAATACCTGTGCCAAGCTTTAGACGAACCTGATGACTGCGGATAATAGCCTCTTGTGCAGAGAGATTCCGGATTTCGCTGCTACCAAGACAATGACAAACCTATATCGCAGTTAGTCTAAGATGCCAGCCATGTACACTCTCCTGAACTAAAGTACCATATAAGTATGGCGAACCAGATTATACCTGTGATCTGCAGGGAAGCATAGATACCGAGGTAATAACCTGGCCGTTCGTTTCCTTTGGCATTGTCATCGGACCAGAATTTGAGCCAGATTGCTATAAAATGTCAGTATTATCCCAGATACCTCATGGTTGAGGATATAACAGACTTGGGAAACTCTCGAGGAAGACCCAGACGATCTCGAGTACCAGTAGGGCTAACATGAAGAAACCTCCAGTACTGCTGAAATAGTATCGATATACAGTTGCGTCTCCGCGTTGTCGGCGTGCATCGTTCTCCTCATCTTTCTGCCTAGGAGCGGCTCCAGATTCTGGCTGGGTGATTTGTTTAATAATATGGTCAGTTACGACTTCTGAAGTTCCGCTGCCCTGGTTTGTCTCGTTCGTCAACAAGGAGTGCACATATCCATCAGCGTTTCTAAGATCATGGAATGTGCCTTGCTCAGAGATCTTGCCTTCCTTATCGAGGCAAAGAATAAGATCAGCAGAAGATAGAAACGTGACTGTGAGATGATTAGGAGCATATATCTTGAGGTTTTACAGAGTGTTTTACCTGATTGAGTGGCAATAATCATAGTCGTTTTCCATCGCCTTAGAAAACCCTTCTTGCCAAAGAGGTTCTCAAACACATGTTGAGCAGTCTGCATATCGAGTCCACTGAAGACATCATCGAAAATAGCTACCTGTGGCTGTGAATATACAGCTCTAGCCAAGGCCTATGAGGTCAGCAGTTGGCCCAATACTCTTTCAAACCTTTGCTTACAACTCTTTGCTTCTGACCTCCACTAAGAGCTGAACCTTTGCTTCCAATAACGGTTTCGTCACCTAGTGAAAACTGACTGAAGTCCTTCTCAAGATCACAGGCCTTGACAACAGACTGGTATAGAACGGGGTCGAAATGAGAGTAGCCGATGATATTCTCTCGAATTGTTTGGTTCTAGGTGATTAACGGATGAACAATAGACATGTATAATACCGAGGATGCTTACCAAAAGCCAAGGGCTCTGTTCGCACCAGGCAATACCGTTTCCCTGAATATTGGCTGTCCCGGTTATATAAGGCACTTCTCCAAGAAGCGCTTTCAAGAGAGTGGTTTTTCCAGATGCAACTGGACCAAGGAGAAAAACAAGCTGGTTGCGGCCAACAGAAAAGGTCAAGTCTTGAAGCAGAGGACGCTCTTCTGACCACGAAACAGTGACATCGGAGATCTCAATGACAGCGTTATTCATTTCAGAGTTTGTTGTGGATGGAAGTGAAGGGTTTCCCAGCATTTGTAGCTCGTTAGATTCTCTACTTTTCTGTTCAGCTACTCCAAACTCTGAAACCGGCTGCAATCGAGGATCTCTGTGTGACTCTTGTGCCAAGAAAGCCTGAATTCTCTCAAAAGCACCTAAAGCGGCACTCATGCCGAGTATCACCTCGAACATAAAGAAGAGCGGCTGTGCCATGAGAATGATGAGTGACAAGGCGGAGAAGAGTCTAGTAGCGTCGAGAGTCTCAAAGGAGTTCGAAGTAACACCTTGAAAGAGGGAAAAAGCAGAAACAGGAGACATTAATAAAGGTACTTGAGCAATTGCAGATGTGATACTGCTGACAATTCTGAAAGGGCGTGAGGCTTTGATCTCATCTGTTCGAAGACTGAGGATGGTGTCAGATAAGCTTTGAGCCAATCCGGAACACTTGATGCTCTTGATGTGGCCAATCATGGCAGAAGTTATGCCTAAAACTATGAGTCCTTCTCATCGCTGAAAAGCAAGCCCTTGGGAACTGACCAACTCGCTTCTGTGTCTTATCTAGCCAAGAGATTTGATGCTTGCGTGCTAGAGGTGAGATCAGAACAGTAGCGACTAGGGCGATGAGCGAGACTATTATTGGACCAGAAGCAGCGTAGCCTATGTGAGTGCTCAGCAGCCATGTAGCTATAGCAAGCTGTATAATGTTTGCCCAGAACTCGTGGATTTCCGTGGCAGCCCTCGTAATAACGTCGACCTATAAAACCAGTAAGTCAAGTTCTCGAATCGCCATGTTTCTCCTACATCAGAAGACATGAGTGTCACAGCTGCAGAGTCGTCTGTGTCTGTAATGCTCAGCTCGGTAGTCTTGGAGAAAACTGCAGATACCAATACGCCTCGTAACAAGGTGACAGCACGAGCATTCCGGTGCCAGTAGAGAGCCTGAGAAAGAGCAATGCCCAAATAAACCAGGCCATAGGCTGCTATGAGGCCGTAACCAATGTTGATGGGCTGAGAATTGTCGTCGAGGAATGCGAGTAGTCGATTGAGGATCAGTGGCTGGCATATGGCGAATGCCAGAAGCATCAGGCGAGGGAGAACAGCGATGACAGACCATCGCAGAGTCGTGATGCAGCATAAGATCAGTCGGTGTTTGCGAGCCGGAACTAGGCCAGCATTTAGTACATGGACATCACCAAAGACTTTAAAGTATAATACTATATAGCTACTAATCTAGGAAGGGGAATGGGAAGGTAGACAAACCTTTTTGGTTATGCCAATGCCCCCAAAACCTATCGATCAGTCCTGCCGAGCCCATATCCTCGTCCAACTCGAACAGGTCCATTGGTCGCAGGAGTTTCTGAAATCCCATCAACAGCAACGGAGTCACCCACGCAAAGATGACCCGAGCATAGAGCCCAGCCGTGACTTCGGGAGAGTGGGGCCCGGAGCCGGCGATAAGATACGAAGCTTTGCTCCACCCTTCAAGGATGATGAGTATCGCCTTAAGGGCAAAGGCCGCAGTGAAAACAGCGGGTATAGCTGTGTTGATAGGTACAAGCCAGAGGGTGCGAAGGAGCGCAACATCCAGAAGAAGAGACACGGAAAAGAAGACATTCAAGAGCGACGATGGCCGAGGGGATTTGGCATGTTCAGCCCTAGAGAGGACACAGGACATCAGGCTTGAGGCAAAGGATACACATGCAGCAGCGATTGAGACGCGATCTAAACGCGAATTGGAAGACCGAGTAGCCCAGAGCACGACGAGCACGACATGGAGAACAGCCAAAAGGGCGATGAACACCAATTTAACAGTTCGAAGGCGATGGCCAGTGACTTTGAGAGGGAGATTTCGAAGGTGGAAAAGACGAACAGGAGCGAGGATGAGGAGAAGAGCGGCTGGAAAGAGCACGAGAGTGGATTGTTCAAAGACAATAGTAAAATCGAAGCCATTGCGACATTCAGGGCCGACGAAGGGACCGAAAGAGTCGTCAATGGACGAAGCGCATAAAACCTCAGAAGAGTTCATTTTGAGTTGAAGTGAGTATAAGTAAAAGAAAGAGAGTTGGGAGAGTTTGAGGGGAAATAGTTAAAGTGCTATTTATTTGGAGATACTCCAGTAAGGCGTAGCACATAAGACATGAGAGGCAAAATTAGGAAGGTGCTTAATCACTAAGTAAGGTAATAAGGTAAGGTGCGTAGGTAACGATACCTACCGACTATCTACACACAAATAAGGCAAGTGAAACTAGATAGGACAGAAAATGTGACTCATCGATGCACCACAATTCATATAAAGTCAGTCAGAGCGCCATTTCTCCTTTGGATCGCCTATTGCTCTTTTATTGCAGCGTGGAGAAGGTGCGTAATCAGAACATTGCAAGCCAAGTCATACGGCGTGAGTCACTCAGCTGTAACACCATAGGTACCTAAGTGGTGGCACATTCAATTGCACTAGAGGCGACAACTGAAAAGCCAGTGACATACAAATATGGAAATTAGCTGAACCAAGAGGATTCTGTCAAGCCTATACAGACTGTGTGTACCTATGTTGCGCTATTGCTCAAGTATCAATAAATACACTCAACTGCACCTCATCGAACCTCATTTTCAGGGCAGCATTGAGCCACTGGCCGATTTTATCTTTGCTGTCATTTTGTCTCTATCTTGCCTTATCCGCCTATTGGTACTATCCCCTTTTAACTTGCACAACCTCTCCAATCTCCATCATGACGTCGGCAGCTTCCGAGTCTGTGGCAACCATTCTTTGCAACTCCAAACAGACGCGTTTCCAAATCACCAACCATCGCGAGGTTCGTTATCAATTCATGCTCAATCCTATTGCTAAACGGTAGCAGCTTGATATTGAAGGAGTAAATATCACTGTGACTTCAGGCGACAAGCCTTCCGGCAAGGGAAAAGCGAAGGCAAAAGGCGAAGGCATTGAGATTCTTGCTGGTGCCAAGCTTCGACTTAAGGAAGGCCAACGATATGCTCTTGTAGGCCGCAATGGAACTGGAAAGTCTAGTAAGGCTCTCTAAATCAGAAAGGTATTTCATATACTGACCGCGATTGTCTAGCACTTCTCAAGGCTATTGCCGAGAAACTCATCCCAGGCATACCTGAAGAGACGAGAATTGCTATTTTACAGCAAACGAGACTCACAGATAAAAAGTCTGAGCAGAAGCCAGAAACTAGTAATACAGATGGAGCGTCTGTGTTGGAGCAAGTAATCGAAAAGGCCACAGCCAAGCATGCCATTGAGCAGGATATCAAAGGTATATCATCCACCATCTTAACTCCAATGCACTCTAACCCTCGACCCAGACCTAACCGAAGGAATTAATGCTTCTGATCCGTTCACTCCAGTCAAAGCCTTGAGACAGCTCAAGCACAAAAAGCATCAGGAGCGCCTCTTCCGTCTCGATAAAGATGCTCGCCTTCGTAGCGGTGCCCGCGGTATGCAAGCCCGCAAAGCCCTGACTGCCTACGAGAAAGTTGTCTCAGATTCGAATGAACTGTAAAGACATGCCTCCAACCCGTGATTTCCTTTTCTGACACATCGCAGCCTGGAACAGTCAAACGAAGACATGTCACCCGAGACTCTTCAGGCCGAAACACAAGAAGCAGTTGACATGCTTGCTGATCTTCAACTCCAAATCGATCCAGCTCGTGTATCAGAAATCGAGTCCAAGGCCAAAAAGATCCTGACTGGCCTGGGCTTTTCCGAAACCCTCATTCAGAAACCTATCTCAAGTTTATCTGGCGGTTGGCACATGCGCGCTTCCCTAGCTACGGCTCTGGTCCAAGAGACCGACATACTCATTCTAGACGAGCCTACCAATTTCCTTGACCTTCTTGGAATTATCTGGCTTCAGCGTTATCTCCAGAACTTGGACGAGGCAGAGAACCCACCAACCCTGATTCTCGTATCGCACGATCGAGATTTTACCTCTCTCTGTACTGATCTTCTCATTCTCAAGGATAAACAGCTCACTTACTTCCACGGCGATCTTCCCACTTACGAAGCTTCACAAAGTGAGCGCAAACAATGGCTTACTACGATGAAAGAAGCCCAGGATAAGCAAAAGGCACATATTGAAAAATCCATTGCCGCCAATATGAAAGCTGGCAAGGCCAACGATGACAGCAATAAGCTCCGCCAGGCTAAATCTCGTCAGAAGAAACTTGATAACCGTTGGGGTTTGCAAGTCAGTGCCAAGGGCGGTCGTTTCAAGCTCAATCGAGATCTTGTTGGTCATCATTTAACAGCGCGCGAAGACATTGATATCCCCCCCGAGGATCGCCCTGTCGTGGTGAATCTTCCTGAACCACCTGATCTGCGCTTCCCTGGTGCTTTGGTCTCTCTCGAGAAGGTTGCGTTCCGCTATTCGTCCAAGACACCGCTTGTTGTTCAGGACATCACCCTTTCAGTTGGGATGGGAGATCGTATAGGTATTCTTGGTACCAATGGTGCGGGCAAGTCTACGCTCATCAGATTACTTGTCGAGGAGACTCGCCCAACAGCTGGAACTCTCACAACTCATCCTCGATTGAAGTTAGGATACTACTCTCAGCACGCTGTTGAAGCGCTACAGTCCCTCGGCCACTCAGAGCCTACACTTACAGCTCTCGCTCTACTCACCCGAGAAGTTGAAGGTGAACTCTCAGAAGGCGAGCTTCGCGGGCTTTTGGGTCAGCTTGGTCTTCCAGGTCGAATTGCCTCCGACGTGCCCCTATGCAAGCTTTCAGGAGGACAGGTTGTTCGCTGCGAGCTCGCTCGTTTGCTATGGCGACGACCGCATTGTCTAGTTCTGGATGAAGTCACGACTCATCTTGATTACGAGACAGTGACAGCTTTACGAGAGGCGTTAAGAGAGTGGGAGGGTGCTGTGATTTTGGTGAGTCACGATCGTTGGTTTATGCGTGGTGTGATCGAAGGTGCGGTAGATGAAGATGAGACGGATGAGGATGATGACGAAGAGAAGATTGTGAGGAGGCGGGTCGTTTACAGGTTGAAGGGTGGCAAGATGAATACGTTGGAGAATGGTGTGGATGAGTTTGAACAGCTCATGGAGAAGAGGGTCAAGAAGCTGCTTCGAGACTAGATGATATTGTGAGGGGGCTGAGAGAGAATCTCTAACAATTTTCTCTAATGCTAGAGGCCTATTCACGGCGTTCTAAAGCAACAGGGCTTGCTAGAATCTTGAATAGACTATGTCCCAGCATCGCAATGCTCATATTTCCATGCTGAGGGATTTCAACAATCGTTCCATCAATACACACCTTCCTCCATCTCTCATCAGTCTCCAATACAGAAATTCTGACCACATCAACTTCATCATAGCCAACTTGTTCACCGTCAGGCCACTGCATACCAACATGGCTACCCTGTTCGTACGCCTTCATCATGACGCTCATGGTGCGTTCACCGCCAATGGGACCGAAATGCACGAGCCGAAGCTGCGATTGCAGCGGTTGAGTGGCGGGGGAAATTGCAAATGTTCGCTCAAGATTTGAGACAAGAGATGTGAGCACATAGGCATGTGATTCACGAGAAATATCCTCAAAGGTAGTAGAAGCACGACGGCGGATGGAGACTTTTGCAGCGTATGGGTGAGATTCCTTCAAAAGTTCTTCAGCGACCATATGAAACCGCTTATCGCCATGGACGCGGTACTCAGGAGTATCGCTCTCATAAACAAGGCTCGCATGAAAACCGTAGCTAGCAACGATGGCACCCTGAAGATGCGTGATGGAGGTTTCGTGTTTTTGAAGCTGATTTGGGTTGGTAACTGAAGAGGATTCTTCGGATTTGTCTGTGAATTTGACGATGTGAGATCCAGCTGAGAATGAAGCTCGAAATATGGGGAGATCGGCGCCAACACCCTGGAACAGCGTTCGAAGTCCAAGAACAAGGGGAGTTGAGCCCGGTTCAGAGTAAAGAGGCTTGTGGGTGGAATGGAAGAGAGCATTTCCAGTACCAAGTGGAAGCAATGCGACTGTTGGTGGGATCTCAGGCGCCTCGTTTCCTTCAGAGCCGTTGAGGAGGTCGACAATGCCGCCATCTCCACTTAGAAGCACAATGGTCTTTGCCTTTGAGCGCTCGTCCGAGGTCCACAACTGTTGAGCATATTCTCGAATTGTTTCTGGACTCTCCGTATAAATGAGGCGATATGGCGACTCGCTGTTTGTCAAGGATTTCCAAAGGGGGTGCAAAACATCCTGCCAGACCTTCGAAGCCAATCCTGTGCCAGATTTTATGGAAACAATAATGTCCACTTGATTGGTGACACCATGTTCGTCGACCAAACCGTGTTGTAAATGAGGGGGTAATCCAGCTACTGTGAGACTTCGGAGCTCAAAGGGTATTTCCTCGGCCTTCAATATCGAGAGTTGGAATGGTAGGCCCTTATTCTCCGGATCTTCTTTGAGGACAAATAATAGATGGTGCGAGGCAGAATCTACATTCGCTTTGGCTGTCTCATGAACCAAGACAAGTTCATGCCGAGAAGCACTCTCGGATACTCCGGTGTGAGTCCAGGTCAGGTTCTCCTCAGTAATTGAGACATTTTCGACGGGTGTGACTTCAATGTAGCGAGATTCTTTCGACGGAGCAGACATTGGACCAGATTTTAAAGGTCAAGATAAGTAAAAGCGAAAAGAAAGTATAAGAGGATGTGGTATCTTTATTGTTATCGGGCGCTATTGGCCAATCATAAATACGTGCGGCGACGCTGGCGGATGGAAACAGAATGCCCGTAGATCAAACAGGACAACGAGAAATGATCAGTGGTCGGATCAAACAAGAAGCTAGACGGCGCGCCTATTTGCCTTCGAAGACGAACTCGAGAATGATGAAGGAGTCAAGTTCAAAAACCCTCAACAATGCTCCTCTCGGTCTTTGTGGGGCTGTGTTGCTGACGAAATGATAGGCACGTCAGGCCTTGCGCAATCAATTCAAAATCCCACAGGATCGCTTTCATTATCCGGTAAGACAATACAGAGCAAGTACTCGGAAGTTACATGTTTGTAGTCCATTTGTACATTATCACCGACGGCTCGCCTTAGCCAGAGGTCCCCAGTTTTCTCGAGGATTCATCTGGTACCGCACATACTTCTGCTCTCCTCGTCTGCGTGCAAGGCGTGCTAGGTTCTCGTCAAAGACGAGAGTCTTGCGCAACTCCAGCTCGCTAGGAACAGTTTTATCTTCGTCATTTGGCGCCTCTGCAGAGCTAGCATCAGCTGCCGCCTCAGAAGTTGACTGCTCCACTCCTTCCATAGCACAATCATCTTTAGCCGTCTCTTCTGTAGTCTCAGGCTTCTCTTGTCCGATAATTCCAGCATCGGTCAGAATCTTCCAAGCTGCTGTGTTTCGCTTAATGCTGGTTTCTTTGACAGGCGATTTCTGGCGGATCCATTCCGTTATTATCCACCAGATCGTTGACCACGGAGCATCAGTCTTGATACTTCCTGGTCGGCAGTGGCTTCGAGCAGTGCGGTAGCCTAAATGAATCAAGGCTCCTCGAACCATGTCTTCGCTGGGAGTCACACAGCTCACGACATTGGCCAATCGACTTGGAATGATGAAGAAGGGATAGTGGTCAACAGTGGCAAGTTGAGCATCCTTAGGATCAACAGGCTCCTTAACCTCAGGGCCTGGCAGATACTCCTCGAGAGCTGTGCGCAGCATACCCTCAAGTCTGGGCATTGTGCCATAGACAGAGCGATCAGCTTTGGGAATTTGTTCCAGAAGCCTTTCGATGAACTCTTGAGAATGAATGCGTCCGCCATACATGGGGCCATTAATGTGCATCTTGATTCCACAATGTTCGCAGTGTCGGTCTGCTGAGGGTCCTTGGGCCATAGTGTGCTTGTAAAAGGCACCATTGCCTTTCTTGTTCGGTGCTGGCTTGCTCCTCAACATGGGCTGTGTTTCCCAAGCACCACAGCCTGAGTCGCAGCTATAGACCAGCATGGTCTTGGAAGCAAGGAATTTGACCGATTGGGGAGATTTGGTCACCTTGATGAAGAACTTGGTGTAGAAGTCGATTGAAAGTGAGAGAAGAGGCTCAATCGCCAAGCCGTATCTGGCTGCTGAGGTGGCCACAGCGTTAAGAACGAGTCGCAGGCCAGCTTCATGAGAGTGCATTCCCTTGATTGGAATTCCACCGTACAGCGCAAATGTCTTCTCGCAATAGCTGTGTCCAGCCCATACCGCGCTATCCGTGCAAGTAATGCAGAGGAGTCCACCGTCATCCCTTATCGATTGTACAGCAGCGTCGAAGAAAGGTGCGGCTGTGCCATAGGGGTCAAGGTCTATAACATCAAACTTGTTGGCTCTACCAGGGCTTCCAGTCTTGTCTCTATTCGACAAATCATCCGCAATTCCTCGGTACATGAGCGCAAGCGCATCTCCTTGAGTTACAGTAATCTTATCCTCAAGTCCGTTATACTTGGCATTCATTCTGATTGATTCGGCAGCGGTATCGGACAAGTCGTTGGCCTTGACTGAGGTCACGAAAGGCAACTCGTGGGCGTATCGAAGCGCTCGCAGTCCCGAAGCAGACAACGCATCAAGTATGCGGAACGAGGTTTTGTATTCCTTCTTGGGCTGTTGCGCTTCAGCGTCATTGGTCTTAGGAGCCTCTTCAGTCGCTTGTGGTTCGTCCTGAGGTGGGGGGTTCGAGGTTTCGGTAGGCTTCTGGACGTCATCGCCTCGCTTTCTCTTCTTTCCCTGCTTCTTCATCCTTGACTCGTACTGTTCCTTTCTCTTTTCCAAAGACATCTCACCGTATGTCTTGATAGCGAGTACAGAGAGGTCTCGATTGTATTGCTGGATCGGATTGTAGAAGACCTGCTGGACTTCCCCGCGATCCTCGCCAATCTTAGCACCTTGAGGCACCAGGATGGTCGCCTTTCCCTCCGTAACCGTCCTGAACTCCTTGCCCTCGATATTTACAGTATCCATGCTGACTTTATCTTCCGCCATTTTAGCTGTGGTCGAAAATTGGCGAAGCGTAGTCGTTTTGTCGCAAAGGATGCGGTAGTCGCAATTTGAATGGAGGGTCTGATGTTTCCAAAAGCGGTTCGTGAGATCTAAGACCGCTCCGGTGCCAAGTTTTGACCTTGTTCTCCAAGCAATGCGAAGCATATAAGAATGTTGCTTAGAAAGAATTTGCATGGCTGGAGAGCTTGTGGTCAAACTCAAGCTAAAATTTAAGAAATTCTGCCGCCCGCAATGATTCGCAGGGCGAATATGGCAGGCGGTGAGAAATTTTATCGATCTGCCATGTGAAATTGGGTTTTCTGAGTCATGATAAAACCCTATAATTATTCGAGATCCTAAATATGCTTAGGTTTTTAACACTCATCCTACTACTCAAAGAGCACATATTTTTCATGTTTTCCAGACTGGGCGAAGGCAGATTTATAAGTGATTCAGAACCGTATTCCAGCCCGAGATGTCGAACAATTAATATGTGGATATATATGTGGAGTAGCTCCAGGAACCATGTTTTGTTATATTCAGTAAGCCTTCCAGCAGAATTGTTTAATTTGTTCTGTAAGATTCGATATCATGGGTCGAACTTTTAGGGAATTTTGTTCCATTTTACCGTTGGAGCGTGCCTGGAATTCCACAACAAAGCAATGGTATTTACAAAGTAAGTATCCGTTAGAACAATTATGGGTTATCGCCCCCATCATTTACACAATCTCGTTAAGTTATTATCCGATCTTATAAATGATAAATTCCTTGTACTTTGAAGCCTCTATCACCTTTGTCAACAAGTTAGTAGGTACCAATATAAGTACTTCTGGACTTTTGCGGGTTTGGACAATTCCATATGGCTTCAGGGTAAGCCCTCGTTGGGCTACTGTTGATCTTGAAGGATCAACAGGGAAGGTCGTTCCAGACTTCAGGTCTTCAACAAATCTCCACGGACCCATAGCGAGTGGACAGGCATGGATAACATAAAATGCTCGCGTTAGAACGAGAAGTTTGTCATGCAATCAGATCATGTCATCATCATCGCATTCTGACTGCATGACTCGGCACTTGGCTCGAGATAAAGCGGTCAACTGTTCAGTCAATTAAAGAACCCAATCAAGGATAAGCTGCAGTTACTATTCAATGCCTAGCAAAAAAACTTTGCTTGAGCCTCCTAGCCATCGCGCAAGAGCCCCCTGAGCGCTGGCCTAGAGGAAGCGAACTTCAAGGATCCCCGCCCTGTATTTTTAGATGACGGGGCGCTAACACCCTTAGGGAAGGAATATTTGGGGAAAATTGGATTGCGGTTCAATGACGTAGTGAAACCAATTGAAGCATGTGAATCTACCTAGGTACTAATGCAGATTTCAAGTACCTTCTTCTCAACAAATACCAGTGCTTGAAATTCTCCTTTAACCGACGTAAAGGCACGGGATGAGTTGAAATAGAATTAGCAACAATCATTCAATTAACAGCCGTCAATCAATTTCCTTATGGAGAGTAAAGAGCCGCACTCGGGAGCTTCCCCTCACCCTTCATCATACCTTGCGAAGCTTCCCCTGGACACTCCCAGGCGCCTTCATGCTTTGATTCGGAGACGTCCAAAGCTAGGCCAACTCCGTCCAAGGTACAACTCTTCCTACTCGTATTATTGTGTTCATCGAGAGCTTGTTGGAGCTAAGCCAGGAACATCATGGCTTGTACCTTTTTCGACTTCACCGCGACCAACAGAAGCCAATTGCTCTTCGGCTGGCCTGACCATGCGTGATTTGTTGTTGGCTGACATTCAATTCAGGACCTAACCCTCCACGTCGGAGAGCTGCAGTCTGTTGAAACCACTTGGAACAGTATCTTGGAATTAAAACAACCCGGGAGGCCCGGGCAACCAACCTGGTTCCCCGTCTTGACCGCCAAAAACAAGATCCAAAGACATACAGTGCAGAGTTGATGATCCAACGGATTCGACCAGACACTGTTATGAGATGCGATAGAGTAGGATCTGATTGTACCATAGCTCAACTTGTGTATGTACTAAATAAGGCACTTGTTGAGCCGTCCAGACTCGGTTACATGAAAATGACTTGATCGAGAAGCTGTTTGCTTTTTCTTCTTCTCTTCTCTTTTCCCTTCTTTTTGGTCTAGACGAAATATTTCTTCCTTCGTTCCTACCCTTTGACACTTCCTCCTCTTCCATACGTCCTTCAACCCCAGGCTCCTAGGGAAGGTACCCAGGCTCCATCTCACTTCTTTCTAAAAACATCTTCCCGTATTTGCCTTTTCCTCATTTACCTTTAGACAGTTTTTTCCCCCTCTTCCCTTCAATCCTATCTTGTCAATTGATCCAGGTCCCTCCCCCTCTTCCTCCCACCATCACTTTATCTCTGGGAAACCAAGCCTCCTGTCGCTCGCTCAGGTCGTCGATCCCGCTCGATATCCCAGATCCCAGATCCCTGAACCGAACCGACGAGCCCACTAAAACGACCCAAGCAGCGTCCTCGGAGCTCATTGATTACGGAGCTCCCCACTAAGTTAACTTACCCAACTGCGGATGCGAACCGTTAGCTATAGATCATAGCTCCACAGCGACAGGCACGTTGCGTAGTGCACGCTTCCTTGGTTACCAGTCTCAGTGCCTGACCGAGCTGTGGTGGTCTTGTCGTTTCGCGGGGCACAAAGCGCCCGCTCTTCTCTTTCTCATCATGAGTCCACCGCACACCATGACATCCAACGAGGTTTATTTGCTGCCGCTCAATGATGATGGCTCACCTCAGGTGCAAGGTGAATACATCTATCTCGCGCCTAGGTCTGATGAACCTGTAACCGTCCGTTTTGCCATTGAGGGCACCTCGTCGATCTGCCGTCATGGCAGCCTTTGGGTCAACATCCCTGCTGAAGGTCATGAGTTCCGCCGCGACCATTTTCGCGAGTTCAAGTAAGTATATGCTCTCATTTTGGTTCAATTGACCACTCTCGAGACGTTATGAACCTTTTCAAGGGTACAACTAGAAAGCGCAATTGAAGTAGCTAACACGAGCGAATCACAGGCTTACACCCGACTTCAATCGCACCCTCGAAATTTCTGTTCCCATTTACCAACCCGGTGCCTATGCCTTTTACACCACCTACGCCGAGCTTCCTGATCTCAAGAAAGAGCTTGAAGACAGCTCTGAACAGAAAGAGAATCTTAAGAAGACCCCTCTTTACTACATTGATGTTGCGCCCAGGCTCAAGCTTGATGGCCGGCCATTGCCATTGCCTGCTTTGTCAATCTTCTCTGTCATTAGCAAGTTCATGGGCAAATACCCCAATGACTGGGAGCGACACCTCCACGGCATTAGTGATCGCGGCTACAACATGATTCATTTTACTCCTCTTCAGGTGCGCGGAGTGTCCAACTCACCCTACAGTTTGTATGACCAGCTCGGCTGGGACCCAGCCTGTTTTCCAGCAGGCGAGGAGGATGTGCGGAAGATGGTGGACAGCCTCGAGCGTAATCATTCTTTGCTGAGCTTGACTGACATTGTGCTAAACCACACGGCAAATAACACCAAATGGCTCGAGGAGCACCCCGAAGCTGGCTACAATTTGATCACAGCACCGTGGCTCGAGTCCGCTTATCAACTTGACACAAAACTCCTAGAGTTGAGTGATAACTTGGCAAAGCTCGGGTTACCCACCGAGGTCAAGTCCACCGATGATTTGCTACTCATAATGAATGCTATCAAGACCGAAGTCCTCGCCAAGATAAGGCTTTGGGAATACTATGCGCTCGATGTTGATCGAGATGCTGATGAGACAGTTAAGGCCTTTTCCCAAGGAAGCAAATACACTTCTGAAGACGCTTCGGAATTTGAGAACAAGTTAGAGAGCGCCAAGTCTGCATCAATTAAGGACCAGGTTGCATTCTTCCGGGAGTTCGGCTTAGCAGGCACCGATCGAATGGGTGAGCGCTTCCGAAGGCGTGTCAAGCCTGACGTAGCTGCAAGCTTTTTGGTCTCGACCGTGGGTTCATCTGATGAGAAGGCAGTTAGGGCTAAGATCGTTGAGATTTTGGATATTCTCAATGTGGATTACTACAAAGAGTACGATGCTGAAGTGGATGACATTCTTCAGCAAATTTTCAACAGAATTAAGTATGTCCGGCTTGATGATCACGGCCCCAAGCTCGGTGAGATCAACAAGGAGAACCCCCTTATTGAGCCTTACTTCACTCGACTCCCCAGCAATGACACAACATCCAAACTTAAACCTGAAGAGATGGCCTTAGTCAACAATGGTTGGGTTTGGGGTGGCAACGCCCTGGTCGACAATGCAGGCCCCGATTCCAGGGTCTACCTCCGTCGAGAGGTGATTGTCTGGGGTGACTGTGTCAAGTTGCGATACGGCTCAGGGCCTGATGATAACCCTTGGCTATGGGAGCATATGACAAAATATGCTCGTACATTGGCCAAGTACTTTGCCGGTCTCCGTATCGACAACTGCCATTCTACTCCCATTCATGTTGCTGAGCACATTCTCGATGAAGCTCGCCGGGTACGACCTGATTTGTATGTGGTTGCTGAATTATTTACTGGTTCCGAAGAGATGGACTACGTTTTTGTGAAGCGACTTGGCCTCAGCTCGCTTATTCGTGAAGCCATGCAGGCATGGAGCACGGGTGAACTCAGCCGGCTGGTCCACAAACATGGTGGCCGGCCCATTGGAAGCTTCGAGGTCGATGAAGTTTCCAAATCGGATGTTCGTACTCCATCAAGCAGCCCGACAAGACTCAAGAATGGTGATACAAATGGGCATATGGCACACTCCAGGGAAATAATTCGAACTATTAAACCGAGCCCTGTGCATGCCCTATTCATGGACTGCACCCATGATAACGAGACACCAGCGCAGAAGCGTGATGCTCGCGATACTCTACCCAACGCTGCGCTTGTCTGCATGTGCTCAAGTGCTACTGGAAGTGTCATGGGATACGACGAAATCTATCCGAAACTCGTTGACCTTGTCAATGAGACCCGACTCTACACATCTGCCTCTTCCGGGTCGAAGCCTATTAAGATTGGAGGCGGCGAGGAAGGGATTGGCGGTGTCAAGAAGTTGCTTAACCAGATACACACCTTGATGGGGAAGGATGGATATGATGAAACTCATATTCATCACGAGGATCAGTACATTACTGTCCACCGAGTACACCCTGAATCTCGCAAGGGTTACTTCCTAATTGCACATACCGCCTTTCCAGGCTACGGTAATGGAAATGGTGACTTTAGTCCTGTTCATCTGACTGGCACCAAAGCTCGACATCTGGGCAGCTGGATGCTCGAAGTTGACGCTGGAGAGGAGACGACACAGCAAGTGCTCGGCGATAAGAAGTACCTACGTGGCTTGCCCAGTCGAGTTAAGGACGTGCCCGGCATCCGCATGGAAATCAACGGTGATGACACTACCATCACTGTGCGTGACAAGTTTCCCCCAGGAAGTATCGCTCTCTTCGAGACCTGGATCCCTGCAGCTGAGCATTCTTCTGGGCTGGACAATTATGTTACCTCAGGAGCCAAGGCAGCCTGGAACGAGCTCGGTTTGTCTGATCTCAACTTCTTGATGTACAGATGCGAAGCCGAAGAGCGAGCCGAGAGCGATGGTCGAGATGGTGTATACGATATTCCTGGACATGGCAAGCTTGTCTATGCTGGCCTCCAGGGATGGTGGAGTATTCTCAAGAATATCATCAAAGACAACAACTTGGCTCATCCTCTTTGCCAAAACCTACGCGATGGTGAATGGGCGTTGGACTACATCGTTGCAAGACTGCAGAGAATCAGTACCACTCCAGGAAACGAGGCGCTTGCCCAACCCTTGAGATGGTTGGAGGAGCGATTTGATGCTATTCGAAAGATCCCTAGTTTCCTTCTCCCTCGATACTTTGGTCTCGTATTGCGTACTGCATACATGGCAAGCTGGGAGAGGTCTCTTGAGCTCATGAACTCCAATGTTCGCGACGGCCAATGGTTCTTGCAAAGCCTGGCAATGGTCAGCGTCCAGCAAGTTGGATATGTCAAGTCAGCATCTTTGTGGCCTAACAAGTTGGTCCCTTCTCTAGCTGCTGGCCTACCCCACTTTGCTGTTGAATGGGCCAGATGCTGGGGTCGAGACGTATTCATCGCCCTCCGTGGACTTCTTATCGGCACTGGCCGTTTTGATGATGCCAAGGAACATATTCTTGCGTTTGCCAGTGTTTTGAAGCATGGCATGATTCCCAACCTTCTGAGCAGTGGCGACGCCCCCAGATATAATTCTCGAGACTCTATCTGGTTCTTCCTTCAGTGTATCCAGGATTACACACGCTTTGCGCCTGAGGGACTTGATATCCTGAAGGCCAAGGTCAAGCGACGTTTCCTACCTTATGATGACACTTGGTTCCCCACAGATGATGAGAGGGCATACTCTAAGGAGAGCACCATCGAGGACGTGATCCAAGAAGCACTGCAAAGGCATGCCTCAGGAATGAAATATAGAGAGGCCAATGCCGGTCCCCAAATTGATTCCCAAATGAAGGATGAGGGCTTCAATCAGGAAATCAAGGTTGACTGGAGTAAAGGTATCATCTTTGGTGGCAACCAGTTCAACTGCGGTACATGGATGGACAAGATGGGCGAGAGCGAGCGTGCAGGGTCCAAGGGCATTCCTGGAACTCCTCGCGATGGCGCTGCTATTGAGATCACTGGCATGCTGTACAGCACTCTCGACTGGCTCGCCGGGCTCCACGAGAGCGGAAGATATGCCTATGCAGGCGTAGACAAGCCCGACGGTGGTTCCATCTCGTTGGTTGACTGGGCTGGTCTGCTCAAGGCCAACTTCGAGCGTTGCTACTATGTTCCCCTATCACCTGAGGACGATACCAAGTATGATGTCAACACTCCGATCGTCAACCGACGAGGAATCTACAAGGATCTCTACAAGTCCGGCAAGGAGTATGAAGACTACCAGCTGCGTCCCAACTTTGCTATCGCTATGACCACTGCCCCGGCTTTATTCGATCCTGACCATGCTATGCATGCTCTGTGTGTTGCGGATGAAGCTCTTCGCGGACCCCAAGGAATGGCGACTCTGGATCCTGCGGATCTAAACTACCGCCCTTACTACGTCAACAGTGAAGATAGTGAAGATTTTGCAACGAGTAAGGGCCGTAACTACCACCAGGGACCTGAATGGATCTGGCCCACGGGATTCTTCCTTCGAGCCTTGCTCAAGTTTGATCTGAAGAGGCGAACAACGCCTGAGGGTCGAACCGAGGCGTTCCAGCAGGTTACCCGAAGACTCAGTGGGTGCAAGAAGATGATTCAGGAGAGTCCTTGGGCAGGTCTCCAAGAGTTGACACAGAAGAACGGCGAATACTGCGCCGACTCGGTAAGCCGATTGTCTAAAATAGTGACTAAGTTGACTCGTATGCTAACGTAAATATAGAGTCCCACCCAGGCTTGGTCAGCAGGATGTCTGATCGACTTGTACATGGACGCCACAGAAGAGCAAAATGGGGCATGATGGTGCTTCAAGAGGGGGAAAAGGATGACGGGACCTGAGACTTGGCCATGGACTTGAATCAAAGTTATAACACCATGCACAAATCACTACTATAAGCATTCTCCCGATTAGGTTAATAACAAGCATCTTTAAGCGTTGCAATTAAAAAGTTTCTTGAGTCTTAAGCTTGGAGTGTGACTTTGCAAAACTAATTAGATTGGAGTAAAGACATTGATCGTCCGGCGTTACCGTTGTATAATGGGAGAAACGGTCTTGAGAAAGGCCGAATCACGACATATCGGATCAAAGGACCTGCAATTGCGAGTTGAAACATTTCGCATGTGATTAATTGTCAAGACTCCATGCCTCTCATGTCCAGGAAGCTGCAATCAATAAATAGGCCAAATAACTAACCAGAAAGGATTTCTGTTCTGGTTTAAATAAGCGAACAAGTGCGTCGTTTTTCCCCCGTCATCGCTGTAGTGCCAAGGTTGCATTCTGTCCACGCACGGCAATGCACCTGAGAATCACTCCGTGGTAACAGCACCCCAAAACAGAAACAGGAACAACAAACCAGGGGGGGATGCCTACCCTCCTCTTCCTCCCAACGCCAGAATATACCAAAAATATGAACAAGAACGCCACGGGGGGTTACAGCACAAGTGAAAGTCGAATAAACGTGCGATTGTTGAGCCATAGGGAATACTGCAGGCGGTATCTTTCAACCCAGGTCCTGTGTGTCTCTGTGAGTCGTCGCCATGCGCGTTTGTTTTCCTTCTCTTCAGTATCAGAATAGCCCTCCCCTCCCCAACTAAAATCATAGGTAGTCGATGATATCGAACATAGTAAGGCCGTTTAAATGGATAAATGCACGGTTTATATCGTAAGGTGGACAGAATGTCGAAGTGCTTTTGAACTCGGACTTGGCAAAGAGAATCGTTATGAGATCGGAGCTGGCGTTAACAAGATCGGATACGAGTATCATGTCCGGTCGCGGACGATCCATCGCTTCTTCTCTTTGGGCTTCTCCTCGACAGGAGCGCCGGTGGCCATACCCGATAGCATCGGGCCGTGGGAGTTTCGGTTCGAGTCGTAGCCGTTGTCGTAGGGAAGACCTCCAGACTCAGAGGCCTCCATTCCAGGGCCCCAGGATGGTCGAGAGGCAGATCCAGAGTGCTTTTGGCCGAGAGAGGACTGGCGATCCTTCTTGCGGAGATAACGGCGACGCCAAATACAGGCGCCGATCCAGATTGCGGCGATACCGACAACAAGAACAACAATCATAATAACCCATTGCCAATGGTTGGAGATCCTAAGTCAAGTTAGAGTGGTTCAACAAGCTCTTGTAGACAAGAAATCAACATACCAGTCACCACCGCCGCCATCGGCTCCAGCCCTGCTACCGGCTGTTGATGAAGCACCATCACCTGTTTGGGTCGTTGAGCTCTGACCCGTCTTCTTCGTGGTTCCTCCATTCTTGTCCGAAACGCTGCATATACTGCGGAACCAGCCAGCGATTGATGAAAGGCCCTTAGAATCGCCGGTACAAGCATCATCGCAAACGCCCGAGGTGGCGGTTGAGAAGGCGGCAACTCGCCGGTCGAGACAGAAACATTGTGTGTAGGCGGTTGGACCGGCATCGGCGGCTACTTGAGGAGGAACACAGGCGCCGTTGGCATCGTAGAGGGGACCGCAGCTGGCGGCGCAAGCGGGAAGGACTTTCTGGTTGTTGAAGGGGACGATGGTAGTGATGGGAGCTCCACCTCCTCCTTGTTGGGCTGTAGAGGTCGTATGTTAGTATGAGGGGATACGACTGGGATCAGCGAAGAATGACGCACCCATTTTGACGATGAATGAAGGTCAGTTTAAACTGGAGCCGGTGTGGTCGAGTCGAGTCGAGTCGAGTCGAGTCAAAGGGACAGAACGAGCGACGGGATCGTGAGGGTAAAGGACACACACAGACAGTAACGAAAGACGAGGATTAAGGTTGTGTTCGGTGGAACCGGGGGGGCGGAAGTGTCCTTTGTATGCGTATGTTGAGGGAGACAAGCGAGGCGTGAAAATGCCGTGTCTTGCTGGGTCAGAAAGCCAAGGCTGGCTTGCGTTTGTGCAATGCGCTATTGAAGAGTCGTGTCGTCACCAAACCACTTTGAGAAGAGGCTTCCAAGAGTAGCCAAGCCCACCTCTTCCTTTGTCCTTTTTGTTCGTTGAGTTAGAAGAACAATGAGATCAGGCGACCCAGTATTTGTGCCGGTAGTTAAGCTGGTGAAAGAAGGATCGATGTGACTTGTTGATCGATAATAGATGTTGATGAGATGGCTGGGTTGGGCTGGGCGCACCTCCAGTACTAGAGTAGCAGAGGTGGAGAAGAATTAGTGGGTGGGCGACACAGACGCAGTGGCAGTGAACAAGCCCGTAGCCGGGGAAAAATTGGACCAATTGGTCAGTGTATGTAAGCGGCAGAGTCGGGTGACTTTACAAGGGCCAGGGGCGTTTTTTATCAGCGGATCTGAGCTTGGCAGGTGCCGGTGGAGGCTGTTGTCTCGTCTTTAGATACGGTCTTGCCGAACTTGGGAACACAGGAATTGAGAGGAGATGACCTGGCGATAAGAAGGAATGGAAAGCCGCCCAAACAAGAAACCGTTTCTGGGGAATGGTTTGATTTCTTTCTTGATCTTGCTTGATGAGGGACTAAAATCTTGGAAAGAAAAAATACAAGAAAACTTGACTTTGCCGCGTAAGTCAACTCTGGGCATTGTAACTGGATGGTAGCAGCCGCCCAGCCCCAGTCCATCGGTCGCCAAGGGACTTGCCTTCCGAGTCTAGAAAAGACAACAACATTCTATATCCTAGGTGAAGCACTGTATCATGCAAGAAGAGATGACCGTCACCAAAAACGTTATCATGCATGTAATAAAGA
>JAADJG010000180.1:0-92329 GCA_012932025.1 Fusarium austroafricanum
ATCTTATTCTCATCCCCCGTCTCTCCCGCGGAAGGCAAACCAAAAAAGCAACCCCCCTTCTCACAGTTGCAGTTCACGGGCCACCGTCTATTTTCTCCTCCACATGCCATGCTCTATCCTTAACGCACCCCGCAATCTGCCTGCATCTATCTTCCCCAGCTCCAAATCTCATTCCAAACTCACATCTTTCCTCTCTATCTCTATCCATCTATCTATCCTTCCCTTTCCTTCTATCGATTCTCTCTACCCCACACTTCGATATCAAATATTAGACGTAGAACTGGATCAAAGGACTTGCTCTCTGAGCATTCACCTCCACGATGCTTGCCATTCAGTCTATGGAGGGCCCTCCTCGTCCTCTTCCTGGCCCTCCTCCTCCGCTCGTCGGCCCAGAACCTACTGAAGTTCGCCAACCAAAACCCAAGACTCTCCCCTGCAAGTACTGTAGCAAGCGGTTCAGGTTCGTCATCTCTCCTTCAATGAGGGTCAAAGCAGTATGCTAATAAGATACAATGATATATAGACGTGTCGAACATGTCCAGCGCCATGAGCGCACTCACACCAAGGAGAAACCATTCTCATGTGGTTGGGATCGCTGTGGAAAGACATTCGGACGAAGGTACGTCCACTCTAGTTACGCTATCTCCCCCGTTTCTCAGGCAGTCCCACCTGGCACTCATATACAGTACTCACCACTCACTCATCCACACAATTTTCAACTTTTGTCCCCTCCGCTCGCCCTATTTCTGCTCTTCCTTTCATGCGTCTTCTCAACTGGAACTTTTCTATCGCCGCAACTTTGTCAATACACATGCTTACATGGATATTAGGGACCTCCTCGTCAGGCACGAGAAGCTCGTGCATCTGAATGAAGGTAGCAAGGACAATAACCGACCCCGGAAGTTGTCATCTAATACGTCTTCTTCAGCCTCACATAAGAGTTCCATCTCTGAAAGCCAGATAGGCAATGAGGCAATCGGGCAGCAGCATCTCAATGTACCGCGACCTCCACCATCACAGCAACCGCTACCGCAGCCACAGCAATTTCACCATGGCCCCCCTCCTCCTTCAAACACTCAACAAGGACTTCAAGATCCTCGGACACAGCCTCGAACTGCAGCTTGTAATCTTGATCTTCTGTCTGACGCAGCTCTCGCAAGTTCAGTAACACCTGTTCAGAGGAATCCCAGTGCTGCGCCTCTTCCACCGCATTCTCCGGAATCTCGAAGGAAGAGCAGTTATGGAGAGTCTATCGTCGCTTACACAACAGACCGCCCTCGAGACGATCAGCCTTTGGGATCCGGCTATGTGCCCCAACAGCCACCAGCTGGCTCTTATGATGACTATAATCCTTTCCTTGACGAGTTTGCTTCTTCTTCGCACTTCTTGCCTCCGAATTTCGAAACCGAACAGCAGATGATGTATTCTCGGAGCCAAGGAGGACCTACTCAACGACGATCATCCAAGTCATCGTTTCTTCCAGGTCGCTTCCCTCCCATGCAAACTGAGGCTCGAGATCCCGCGGACCCTGCCGCTCGAGGCATTGATGAAGCAGCGCGACAGTCAGCTCTTCGCATTTCAGTGGCCGACCATACTGTGATCAAGAACAGATTGGACGAATTTTCTGCCGTTTTACCAAACGACTTTGTGTTCCCATCCAGGCATACTTTGACGAGATTTTTGGAAGGATATATCAGTGGGCTTCATGAGCACCTGCCTTTTCTTCATCTGCCAACATTCTCGCCTGCCGAGGCCGCTCCCGAATTGCTGCTTGCTATTCTCGCCGTGGGAGCACAGTACCGTTTTGAGAAGAACAGAGGCTACGCTCTGTGGTACGCTGCTAAGGCTGTCGCAATGGAACAGATTCGAAGAAGACGTATATCAGAGGTTCATGCGTTGCTACCAACTGCTGCAGCATACAGCCCTCACTCCACAAGACCCTCGCCAAGTGCGACGTATCGCCACTCATTTGCTTCTGCACAGTCAGAGCGACCAGCGACACAGGATACCCATCGTGAGCCATAGTAAGTCTCATTTTATCGTTTGTGAAATTTAATCCTGACTGATCCCAGTTCTCCCAATACCCCTCAGGCTCGGATCGAGACCATCCAAGCAGTTCTCCTACTTTTCGCTGTGGGCCTTTGGGGTGTGCCGACCATCCTCCATGAGGCGTTATCACTTCAAAGTAATTTGGCAATCTTGATCCGCGAAGAAGGTCTTGTGGCAGAAGTCAACCAGAGTGCTGTTAATGACTGGGAAACCTGGATTCGACTTGAGACTGCGACAAGGACGAAGCTCGTTGCATACTGCTTTTTCAATCTTTGCAGCATCGCGTACAACATGCCACCACTGTTGTTGACATCCGAGCTGAACCTTCTCTTACCTCAACGTGGTAAACTGTGGAGAGCTGAGACGGCTTGGCAATGGCAAGAAATGCGACAATCGACACCAATGATTGAGCTCACATTGCACGATGCTTTTTCACGGCTTTTTGGCAGGACAAACCAAGGACTTCCACAGCATCTCTCGTCTCTGGGAAGTTATGTTCTTATCCATGCCCTCATACAGCACATCTATTTGTTGAAGCAGACCTCTTTTGCAACTGGTCTACCATACAATATTCACCGAACTATGAAGCCTGAGGATGTGGAGGAGGTTTCGCAAGCACTGCGTGTGTGGCAGACCAGCTTTGAAGACCAGCATCAACTCAGGGCAGCGGAGTCGGGCCATTACAGCGTATCGGATTCGATTGTGGGAGGGACTTTGGATTTCACGGCAACGGCATTATTACGACAGGCCTATATCCGACTCTATACCGACGTTACTCCTTCGACTGCGCTCGAGACCCGGGATCCGCTTTTGGTGGCGTCGGCCCTGAGCAGGACCCCCTTACTAGTACGAAGTCTAAGACTACACCGCGCAGTGTTCCAAGCATTCCACGCCCTTTCAGTGCTGGTAAAGGAGGGTGTTAGCTACGTAGCAAGGACTAAATCGGCCGAATGGAGCATTCAGCATTCGCGTAAGTAGTGTCGTGTCCCTCAACATTCTTCGAGTTGATTACTAACTTGAATTGATAGTATGCAATTTCGAATGCGCTATCTTGGTATCCAAGTGGCTTCTAACGATCGCGGCGATTGGGCCACACGACCCTCCTGCTTCCCCAGAGGAGAAGAACTTGCTAGATATGGTAGGGCGGATGCTTGACGAGACTGAATTCGCAGTCCCGCCAATTGACCCGTCGCTCTCGGGACAGAACGAGGTACCATCAAGCGACAGCGCCAAGTTGCGGCAACTAGCTGTCGCAGTTGTGCGACTCTGGGCTGAGACTTTCAAGGGAACACATATCTTTGAGATTGTGAAGGTTATGGGCCAGAGTCTTGATGCATATGCAGATTTGATCGAGAAACCGAGAGACAGAAGTCCCCCGGTTCGATTATTAGAGCCAAACATCAACTAGGAGGGTGTCAGTTGGAATAGGGGCTAACAGAATGGCCTGAGACTACCAGCCGTGTTACTGGAGGAATTTACTTAGCGAATTTTGGGCGTCTGGTTTGAAAGAGGCACGGATAACAGGCATGGGACTGATATTCATCTACCAAGGAATATTTGTCAAGGTTGGGAAAACGAAGGCTATTATGATGGTTCACGATATGGTACATGATGTACATTATGGCGTTTGTAATTGTGTTGGTCGATTTGAGCATGCTGGATGAAGTTGGCGTTACTGTTGGGCAGGAAAGAGCAGAAGAAATATCAGTGGTTTCAATACTAGTTGAATTCGAGTCAATGAAAGTCTTGACATAAGGAATTCTTATGATTAATGATGAACTCTTCTTGGTACCTTATGTGATTTCATGCAAGGCCTTTGGATTGGTTGTTCCCCGCAATGATACAAAGCAAGATCCATTGAATTGACTCTAATGCAAGATCCACCGACCGCATGTGAAGAGTGGAGAGGCCGAGCCGAGTGTGGGGGAAAAGTGGAACTGAGATGCATCATACCTCGGCATTTTTGGTCATGCCATGAGGTGGGCTGTTGTACCTTCGAACTCGTAGCCTCGGGCCAGTTTCTTTCTTTCTTAGGCACTTTCTTATGTGAGCTGGATATACCATAGATATAGATCTCGACATAGACATTTCGACATTAGTATTTTTTTTTTTTTTTTTTTCTGCTTTCACTTTCCCTTTCTTGTGCACTTTCTGCTCAGCAACAACATTCATCATGCCATTCTCAACAGAACTCACCAAGCGACTCGGCATCAGAGGTTTGTAGGCCCCATTCCAACAGCTCTGTACCCCATCCTAACTTGCGCTCGCTCAGTGCCCGTCGTTCAAGGCGGCATGATGCATGTAGGCACCGCCGACCTCGCCTCAGCCGTCTCCAACGCCGGCGGTCTGGGCATCATCACCGCCCTCATCTTCCCCACGCCCGAAGACCTACGCAAGGAGATCCAGCGCTGCCGCACCCTAACAAAGAACCCCTTCGGCGTCAACATCACCCTTCTCCCCGCCATGGTTCCCCCAAACTACGCTGCCTACGCTCATGCCATCATAGACGAGGGTATTAAGGTTGTTGAGACAGCGGGTAACTCCCCCGGGCCTGTCATTACACAGTTGAAGAAGGCTGGTGTTATTGTTCTTCACAAGTGCACTACGATCCGTCACGCCCAGAGCGCGGTTAAGCTAGGCGTTGATTTCCTCAGCATCGACGGTTTTGAATGCGCTGGCCACGTGGGAGAAAGCGATATTACAAACTTTATCCTCCTGAGCAAAGCACGCCAAACTCTCGGTGTTCCCTTCATCGCAAGCGGTGGCTTCGCAGACGGCTATGGACTCGCAGCCGCGCTATGCCTCGGCGCATGTGGAGTCAATATGGGAACACGGTTTATGTGCACAGTTGAAGCTCCAATCCATCAAAACGTCAAGGAGGAGATTGTACGTGCTCAAGAGACCGATACAACACTTCTCATGCGCCGATGGACAAATACCACCCGGCTGTACAAGAACAAGGTCGCTTTGGAGGCGCTCGAGGTGGAGAGAAAGAGTGAGAAGGGAGAGTTTGCGGAAATCGCGCCCTTCGTGAGCGGAAAGCGAGGAAAAGAGGTTTTCGTAAATGGCGACCCAGAATTTGGTGTTTGGACAACAGGTCAAGTTATTGGTCTGATTCATGATATCCCTACGTGTGACGAGCTTGTTCACAGAATTGAGAAGGAGGCAGAGACGGCGCTGAAAGAGAGACTTGCGCTGCTTGTGCCTGAATCTAAGTTATAGAGCCAGAAGATGCTAACTAGACTTGCGAGATTTGGTTTAGAACTTGTAGAAAGAAAGAATTTCTATTTTTGTTTCTTGAATAAACTATTACCAGCGAGTCTAAAATTGCAGCATGTCTATGAATATATGGCCTCCTCTGCTTCTCTATGCTTGTACCTGTTCGAAATCTTGCGCTCGATGAAACGCATAGTCTAGTCGATGCCTCTTCGCCTGATCTGATGAACCTGCATTTCTCTGTGGCTGCGGCTGCGGCTGCTGAACGATGAGGTCCGGAACACCGCGGTTGTCAAGAGACCATTCCTTTGTTTGAGAGAGGCTGACGCCTGTCTCAATTAACGAGATCTTTCCGCCAGGCCTTCCCATGCTCCATCCTGTAGGAACAGTACGCTGCCCTGGATCATGTCCTACGTCGTCGGTGAGATGAAGATTCATCTCAAGGATTGCGCCGCGGAGGCCGCAGTAGATGGTATCAGAAAGATCAGACGCCTTGGCCAGACAATAGATCCTGTCATATGTTGAACTACCGATGTGAAGCGTGGCATCGGGGCGCCAGTAAGTTCTTCTGGATGTGCCATGCCAGTTACATAACATCCCAGTTTGAGCAGAGCATTTTTGCTGTTGACATTCAGGTGCCCAACCCTGCCTCCACATGATGTGATCGTCCTTCTGACTGGGGAACGGCCATTGCGTGGAGCATGGAAGGGCGGTTGTGTGATGGTATGGTTTAGGATATCTAAAGTCAAAGAGACGGATATCCGGTGCGGTGTTACTTCCTGCGACGAAACGCTCTGTGCCATAGACGAGAAGTGAACTGCCTGCCTGGTATGGTTGGAAGCGATCACGATAGACTGCGTCTTGTGGCGAAGGTGTTCGAATGTCTAGGAGTCTAGGCAAGGGGTTAGTATTTGATTTAATCAGATAATGAATGAATTCACCTATACGTCCCGTCATCCCATGCGCTCAAAAGAAGGCTTTCATTTCCCCTAACAGGCTCAATCGCTCGAACGGTAGTCTTCTCGCTGATTCCCGAGGCATCATCAAGGTGCCTCAAGTTGCTAACAGCACTGGAGAACTGTATACCAGTTGGCGTGAGTTGCCCCCATCGCAAAGGATTTTGACTTCCACCCAAAGCACAAGCCACAACATCTTTGCTCATGAACTTGGTGCTTCGAAGAAGCGATGCCTCATTTTCGGGGCTGCCTTTTGAGAAATCGTGGTATTCCAAGGGGCTCAGTTCTGGATTCTCTGATCCTGAATCCTCTGAGGCGAGATCGTAAAGTGTCAGGATAGAGCCTTTGCCACTTGCCAGGAGATTCGTTTCGGGAGACCATTGCAGGGACGAGACTGCTACCTGGCCTGGAGATTTTCTCATGGGGTCAGAAGCATGATTCAGGAGTGCTTCATCCGCTGGGTTTAGTTGCCTCAAGACTGTTGCAAAGTCGTCTTTGCCAGAGAGTATCTGGATATCTCCATTTGCCCTGCCAACAACAACACCAGGTGTCTCTTCACACTCTATAACAGAGACTGCTGTGACGTCTCCAGTGCCAGCTTGGTACCCTTGAGTCCGACCCTCAACTCGCTGCCAAGTATCCGGCTGCCCATCAACAGGTCTGATACATATGATAAAGTTTTCGCCCGCTCCTGCAGCAACAACCTCGTTTTTCAACGATGACATAAGCCTCGCATCAAGAACGGAATGAAACAGCACAGACTGGCTCCCCGCAACCCTGCGCTGAAACCTTCCTGGCTGGTTCTTCTTTTCATGAAGAACATTAATCCAGAACCCGCGCTTCTCCCAACATCGATCCAAGTACGTTACGCGATCTGCAATAGAAACCCACTGCGTCTCCGAGTTTGTGGGTATCTCCAGCGATGGAAATCGGGTCTTGACAAAGGTACGCCAACCATCCTGGCGGACAAGACTTTGAAGATGTCTTGTCAAAGCTGAGACGTGTGCTACGTCACGAGCTGTGTCGAGATGCTCGACGATATCGAGAACAAGGTCATCCGGAAGACTTGCTAGAGATGTGTTATTCATCGTAGTTTCTTAATTGTGGCTGTGGTGTGAGATGTTGTTTTAGGGGCATTTCGCCAAAGAATTTTAGATAGTCGTGATGTGTTTTTCTTGGACACAAGATGCTGAAGGTTTTCAGGGTTGTTGAGTTGCAAATTTTGGCTTCAGCAGCTCCATGAATAAAGTGAATGGTTAGATTCTTACTTTGGCCTTATAAAATGAAAGGGCTTTTTTGTATATAAAAAGAAAGAAAGAAAAACGAAACTTATACTAACAGTGAGTCAGAGAACGGGGACCCATGCTGACTGTTGCCTGCCTATACTAGCAGTTCATGTCGTTGAAATCGGAGCGTCATAGCGGGTCTTTTGTTGGATAAATGCATAGGTTTATAACAACTACTAATTTGTTTCTAAACACTTTCTCAGAATACTCAATTGTTTATAAAATCATTGTATTCATTTGACGGTTGTATATTTTGTATGGTGATATATTCATTCTGCTTCTCAAGCCATACTATACGTGTAATTCCCCAGCCAAGCTTGACAGATAAGAAATAAGTTATGACAATTTAGACAACCCCGGGACAGTCTCCAAGACAAAGACCGTTTTATCAAGGCGTACATATCTTAAGGAAATACCGTAAACAATCCTGTCGTTATCCTTCGCCAAGAAGTTCTGTGGGTAGCAAGCTGGTGGACCTAGGGGTCTCTCCCTAGGTAGTGTTGAGCTCGCAGCGTTAACGTATGAAAGGGCCATATATATCATGGCCGGACGAAGCTGCATCTCCTCCTCATATATGCAGCAACGTGGAGTTGCAAAAATGCTTAATGACCTTGGGAGTCATATCATGCGTAGGCTTGTGCAATCTTGGTAGCCCAGTTATGGCCCAAGGTCATTTGAATCCCATCCTCAATCCCCAGGCCATCGTGGTAGACAACAAAGCATACTCGAGGAGCTTGGAACTGAAAGTGAGAAGATTCTAACTCAACTGTAGCGTACAAGACGCGTTCGATGGCGATAAACGTCCCATTGGGGCATCGAGTCTTATCAGAAATGCCTGGTGGGACAGGCATCACTTCGATAGGACTCGGAGAAGACTGTTCAAGTATGTCGACATATCGTTGAGTAATGAAACTGAAAGACAAAGTATCGTCGAATGCGACGGCTTGGCGAGATTGATGGCCATTATCGTAAGTTGCCGTGACTAGTGGCGGTGCTTTATGATGTATCGCTTGACCATATTGATCGGGCCGAGGTAAATTCATGTTTGAAGCCCCAGTAAGCTCGTAATGAGAGTTCCTACAGTCTTGAGCGTATCCTAACCCTAAAGGCCCTTGAATAAAGGCAGTGCTTGGAGTACTGGAGGCAGTATTAATAGCTTGGAAAGAAACGAGGCAGAGAGAAAGACTAACCAAAATTCAGTCCACGAGGCAGTTGGGTCTGGCTCTGGAAACAAGAATCTGTCATTGAATCCAGGGTTGGAGCTTGGAGCTTGGATAGCCGGGGTGGTTGTGAATCTGGAAGCTGGAAATTGACTGCTTCCTTCAAAAGTAGGCCCCAATAATGGTGCAAATAAAGAGTCAGGTGCAGTTAACGTATTATAGTCGATTCCATAAGGACTTTGTACTTGTGTTGGATCGTCAGGTTCGAAGGGAATGTTGAGTGGTATGCTCAAGTCACCTTGGACTGTAGCTGTGAGTCCCTGATTCTTTGCCCCAGTATAGGCGATATGAATTCTTAATGGGGGAGGACCCGGAGTGTTGGGTGATTGACTGGGACTTCTAGTGATAGACTTGAACTTTGCCGCTTCCGAAGAGACGCCCGATGGCGAAGATGCAGATGGGCGAGTGGGCGGCTTCCGGTTCCTTTCTTGCTTTGCTTTTTTGAGCTCGGTACGTGAAGGTCGCAGTTGTTCAAAAAGAGGTTGAAGCAGGAGACGCCTGCGACCTTCTCTTGGATTTATTTTGTTAGGGTTTAGCGATCTCTGTGCCGGCATGGCCACATGAAGATTGTCTCCCTGCCGTCAAATTTAAATATGGATGGAAATCGTGAGCATTTGACAGAGCCAGGCTGGCAGAGATAAATGAAAGCAATCGTTCCAGTGACGGCCTCCGGTACCTGCCTAAGAGAAGAGGAAAGGAAAGGAAAGGAAAGGAGAGGAGGAAAATGGCGGACCAAAATCTCTGGCCTCATTTTAGAGCATATATCCTTGATCCTCTTATGCACCAAGTAACAGAGCCTCATCGGTACCAAAATGAACATGGATGGGGGTATATTCTTGGGTTTGTTGTTTTCTCTGGCATGGAAATTCCCAACTCTCGCTCAGGCAGTACACTGTACTGCACACTTGTGATATCGGAGCTTAAAGCGAGGAGCACACCTATTAGGAAACCAAATTCTTTTTCATCCCACCCTGCTTATCGAATCAACCAAGTCCTGCTCTTGATGCAGTCGCCACGTTCAGCAATCGAGATCTTGCTCTGGTTGGCTAAATTTGTCAAGTGAGGGATTAGTTGGGCAGTGACTGAGTGAAGATAGCTGAGGAAGAATTCTATAGGCTGCAAAACTGTGAGAGATGTCCCTATTCGGTTATTTGTAACTGTCGGAGCTGAGGCCTGACTGGGATATATCACTGGTGACATCGAGTTGTCGAGGAGATAGGCAGACTCGAATGCCCAAGCCCTTCAGCTTTGGAAATTCCACTTTGTCCTTTGCATTAGTCCTGCAGGTTGATGTGATTGATGCAATGTGATAGAATGTGACAACTCACGGGTGGGTGTTCTGACTACGTGGCTGTCTCGAACGGAATTTCCCCATTCAATATTTCCTCCAGCCTGATTAGAGACAAGACAAACAAGCTGATCAAAAAACGATGTTCACGTTATGCATCCTTAAGCTCTGATACCGGGCGTTGGGATCCTGAACTTGGGCTAGTTCCCGCCGCCTTTTGCAATATTAAATAGACGCTTTCAACACATCAACAGGCTCTACTCCCCGTTGCCTTGCGATCATGTGTCTGCTAGATATATCTGTCTACAAGTCTCGGATCTCTTCCACTCGCGTCTCCCCTTAGGGGTATCATCGCTGCACTCGTTTCAATACCGACCCTTAAATACAATACACTATACGCTCAGTCAAAGAAATGCCGGATGTCTATACTCAAATAGTTGTCATAAGAGACTGGTGGCCACTCGCAGGCGATGAGCCAAATCACCCCGGTCTATCCAAACGAAGACAAAAATCCCATGGCCCTCTGCAAATCGCTGCTCGTCTCTACGGCAGAGGGTACGGTCTCATCTCCGACAAGACCGCAGTGAAGCTTCCAGGCACAAGCGAGAAACAATCTTCCAGTTTTCCCTCTGTTATCGGTATCTCCTGGTCTCTCTCAGGCTCTGATCAGGATCTTGAGACCAGCCAGGTTCGCGTCATTCCTGGGCTAGAGCAGGATCTCGTCCTCGGAGATAACAGGGAGGAGTTGTATCAGAGTGTGCACCTCACTCCACCACAAACTTCGCAAGACTGTCGACTTGACACCAGAGAAGACTTTGCAAATCAAGGCATTATACCCAAAAACCAGCAATCTCACGATGAGCTAAAACGTTTATGGAATCTCAGCCGCACAAAGACCCGAACCCCTAGCTCCCATCATGAAGCCGCAATCTCAGAGCCAGAGGAGCACGAACCTCCAACAGCAACTAGCTCTGAACCCTTGCATGAATGTTCTTCCGACATCACCAGTAACTCTGGCTTGGACGGAAACTGGATCTTGCCCTTCGACGGAACTCCACGCAGAAAGGATAACTCTTCGCCACGTTCTTCATACTTGGATAGTTTAGCCGCTCCTAGCGGGCAAGCTTCCTGGGAAATGTCAACCGAAGCGTCTCAAGTTGTCTCTGATACTTCTCGGGTCCATTCGCCCTCGAGTTGGTCCGTCATAGACGCAACCTCCGCATATACTCATCAAAGCACCCCCGAGGAAATGACAGAACCGGCGGCTACCTATCAATCTCAGCAGAGTGACTTCGAAGCGCACCCCGGCCACCAATTTTGGGAATGGGATGTCCAGAGACAACTCTGGCGTCGGCGAGGTCGAAGCGGATCAGACGAGAAGGATTGGTTTACAGATATATTCTCCAGATAACATTTGTTTGCTTGTAAGAGACCCAGCCTAAGTAATCAACCAAGCGTCGAAAGCTAAAGAATATATATAGCTTCGATCACATCCTAGCATTTTGTTTTTCGCTATTTTCCTTACATTGGATTGATATCCAGGAATTTATTAGATGGTCCGGCACAATATATACTCTGTAATACGCCGTTTTCGTAATGTCAAGGTTCTACATTTCCTCGGCTTATTCAAGTTCTGTTGTTCGCTTCTTTCTGAGATCCAAGCAGCTCACTGAATGATCCGTCAATAAATTGTTATCTGTAATGGCAACATAAGGCCAAGATTTGCATCATAACTATCCAATCGTCACCACAAAGTAAAAACGCCAAACACCAATAAATCTACACTCGAGCTATCGATGACGACGCCTCCCAATGCCTGTATCATCATAATAATAGATGTAGCGCTCGCACGCCTTTCTCCGCTGCAGCAATATGCCAAGGCCGAACATCCATCTCGCGATCAACAACACCTCGCGCCCTGGCTAAGGTCCCAAGACCCCTGAAGTAACAAAGCATTTCTCTAAGGAGAGGCTCATACGCACGAGGCGTGGCCTCTGTGTGAACGAGGTTAACTTCCATCACGACTGGGGGGTCTTCTAGTTTTATCCCTGTCCTTTTGATCAAATAGCCGCTGGCAAGCGCGGGTCTCACTTCCAGCAGCGTAGTGGAGTTACACAGCCGATGTCCGACGATGGCGCCCCAAGTTTGATCAGTAGCATCGACCAGGAAAGAGTCGGCATCTACTTCTGCGGCACCGTCGGCAGTTGGAGTAGCAGCTAAAGTGCTGTTATCCCGCATAGGGGTCGCTGGAGTGGTGGTCTGTTCCGGTGAAACAATATTGGCCTGGGGAGTAGATACTGGTGTCGAATAGAACGCCGACGTGGCCGCATGTGGAATTTTCACGGTTGGGGGAACGAGCTGTAGAGATGGATTGGTATCAACCGACATCAAAATCATCGTGAAGGAGTATTTGTCATCGAGCGTTGAAGCTGCTTGCCACCACTCTACCTCTCTCTGGTCCATTGGGCCTGACTTAGTAATGATCACTCGCCAGTGCACTTTCCAGATCGATATCATAGTCAGCGTTGTGGCCCAGATCTCAGCTATGATAGCAGCTTTGTGCTGGGAAACGGAACGATCTGGTGTTCTGCTTCGAGTGATCGAGTAGGATGTGGTCGCTTGTCGTTGTCCACGGTTGTCTGTCCAGGCAGCTGTGATCCACCGACCATCAAGGCTTTCAGCATATCCAACATGTAGACATGAATTTTCATGCATGAGGGACTGGGAAGGTGATGTTGTAAGTTTGAAGTCGATCATTCGAGGTGGAGGCTGCTCGAGCATGACTGCTGGTGCGGGGGTAGGGCCACCAAACTCGGCGTCAAGAAACAGCGTGCATCTATCGTATGTCTCTATACAGAGCTTAATCATGTCTGGTGGACTCGGGACAACGAGCGACGTGGTAGACGAAATTATATCTGATGAGACAAGTTGCAGTACCAACTCATTCTGCGGGGACTCTCGACGAGTTGCAAGGAGGTCGTTATACTCATCGAAGCAGCGGTAGAAAGCCGTGCAGCCTTCAATAATAGAGGCGGGGTTGTCTGGCGAATAGACAAAGTAAATGACCAGATTCTTGTCTTTGGACTTCCATTCCGATAGAGAGCTTCGGAGCACTTCCATGCTCTCCACAAGGGCAGAGCCATGACCAGTTACAGTCGCGTCAGGCGAGGTTGAGATCCTGTCAACCTCATATGGCAAAACGCCATCATCCCAGTCTCCAGGTAAAGGCAGGTTATTGAGTGTACCTAGTTTCAAGGATTCATAGACGCTCTTTAAGCGGCCGATGAAACTTCCAACGTGGTCTGCCATGCCCTTCCAGCCAGGAAAGATGCAAAGAGCAGTAATGTCCTTTGCTCCCCACGAAGGCGACAGCCCAAGGCCTTCCCAGAATGACATCGACGAAGGAAGCACTGAGAGTTTCGTTTCCGATCTGCGTACTTCAAGGTGAGGAACAGGGATCTGGTATAGATTGTTTGCCCGTAGTTGCTCAGCGTTGGGATCTCTGCCTGGAATTGGTCGGGGCTGGAGACGGCTTGGTTGTCCCACTAGCGGAAGATCTTGAATCTCGAGCAAACCTTTCAACCGCACGGCCGTGGGGCTCCCGAGATTCGAGGGAATGATGTTATTAAGGAGCTGTATCGAGTTCCGGGCGATATCGAGTTCATGGCCTCTCATTGTTGCAAGCGAGACAGACGACTCATCCTTATGGTCACTACCAATTTCAAGTCGTCCAGTGGCAGCTTGTTCAGTGATGATTTGTGCAACCTCAACAAAGTCCTGATTGGAGAGTGCTACGTCCACGTTGAGTGGCTCCGGGTCCGAGAAGAAACGATGAAGCAACATTTCTGGTGACTCGGTTTTGGAGAGCTTAGGAAGCTCAATCGCAAGCTGTTCATCGGTGGCGTCATCTACCAGTTCTGCCTCTCTAGAGGTTGTGGCTTGCGAAAGAGCATCATCATCCACGACTGTTCGTTTCACACTGGACTTAACGGGAGAAACGGGGCCACCCGAAAGCGAACTCATATCATCTCCATCCGACTCAAGATCGCTGTCCTCTGAAATTGAAGCATTACCATTCAATCTGTGAGGGCTTGTATGAGTAACAGCTGTATCAACGCCTGTCAAACTTCTGATCAGAGAGCCGCCAGGAAGCGATTTGGATGCCTGCTTCAATTTCCTTTGCCGTTCGAGATACTCATCTCTAGAATAGCTATGAGCATCCCGCCTTGATTCTCCATTGTCCTGCTCCTTTGAAAAGTCAAAAGCACCACCCTGTTCATACTTCTTGTTAATCAAAGGAATCTTTGGGTCAAACTCAACCTTTTCAAAGATACTACTTTTTCTTCGAGGCAGCGCTTGAAGAGATAAGTTCTCTTGGACGGGGCTGGCCAGCGAGGCCCGCACTCGCTTGAATACGGTAGCTGGGTCAAATGGACTCGATCCTCGCTTGGTAGAGTTCGATCGCTCAGGTTTGGCCCTGTGATTAAGCTCATCATTGAGTGAGCTCCTAGCATGTTTCAATTCCGGCTTGGCAAAGACAGAATCATGAATCTTGGGTTTTGTTTTGGCCTCGGGCTGCGGCTCTAGAACTTTCTGCGACTCTTGTTGCGACACCATCGGTGGAGGCATGACTTGAGGCGGAGGTGGAAGAGGTGTCGGTTGCAAATCAGGCATATCAATATCCAAGTCATTGCCATCAGGACCATCAAAGAAATTGAAGTCATCCTCTGTCACATCGTGGTCCCCAAACACATCCTCGCCCATATCGTTCATTATATCATCAGAATCGCCAAGAATGTTGTTGCTGTCGCTCCGTTCTCTTTTTGGTTCGTGATTACCCCCCCACGCGTCATTCTCAGTGTCAGCCATCGGTGTCGCCGTTGGCATCGTGATATCAGCATCAACAACCGCAAGGGTTGGAGGTGGGTTGTTGGGGCTTGAGATCGCCCCGTCTATGGAAGGAGTGACGCCAAGATGTTGTTGAATTGCATCAGGGGGTGTAGGATACATGACACCGGCAGCAGCTGTGCTAGGTCGTCGGACTGTCAAAGGGGACTGTCCGGTAAGATTTTGAGCTTGGGTATTCGCCCCGTTAACTTCTTTGGGAGCAGCATGAGCTCGCTCGGCCTTGCGCTTGGAAACCCTTTCTTCTCTTTCAGAAGCATTAGTGAACCATCCACGAGCGTCACCCAGAGGATCGTGGCATTCTTCATGACCACTCAGCATGGTGTCTCCAATCCGGTGTGTTGTTGATACCTCCATTGGCTTCTTTCGAAAGCAGAGTGTCCCTGGCCATGGAACTGTTGCACGTGATCGCTTCGAGTCTCCGTCCGCATCTTGAGAAATTGGTTTAGAAATAAGAAGATTAACCCAGAGACACGATTTGAAACTGGACGGGTTGAGTCCACAATACTCGAGTGCTTTAAGGCATGAATGCTTCCACAGCGAATCGTGTGTGTCTAGGACGCTTCTAGCACTCAAAGCTTGAGGGTTTGGTGTCTGTGCGAGATTTCGATCCGATCCTTGAGCATCCCCGTTTGCAAAGTGCTGTTTCGTTGCGAATACTCCATAAGGAGCAGCTAAAACTGAGCTGCTTAACGAAGGAGAATCCCCGGCAAGAATGTCGTCTACCGTAGCCAGATTTTTGCAGTAAGAAAAAGAAAGAGTGATCACGAGAGAGCCCGTGGTAGTGAGATAAGTTTTAAATGTACCGACAACAGGATCGGCTTGTAAAGAGCCCCTTTCGTGTTCATTCGTATCGGTTTGCGCAGATGGAATTAAAACTGTCCTGTAGTTAAGAGGAATTGCCATAGACTGGCTGCAGAAAGCAAATGCTACCGAGGAAATAACTGCGATAATAAACTGTTCGTATATAATCTTCGGTACTGGCTGCGTCGGTCTCGTGTCGGCAGCCTGGGCCGAAGATTGAGAACCTACATCTGCCAAGGCCCCTCCGGTAACCTGGGTTGGCGAGATCAGAGGGTTTCGATTGCTTGCTTCTGCAGGTGCGGTCGAAGGTGTGTTGTTTATAGCATTTTGAGTCGTGTTTCCCGGAATGCGGCTCTTTTGCAAAGCTACAGGCTCGAGTGTACCCTCCTCAACCATCCCCAGCGTGTAGCCAGAGGCTTCGAGGCTAGCACCTGGGGGAAAACTGACGGCTTTGCTTGTTCCATCTTTGCTGACGACTTGAAAAATCCATATCCCTACTCTGTCGGCATCATATGAAACAAGTTTTCCTTGGTCACGAAGAATACTCTGAATCTCGAGAGCGGATGATTGGAAACTGTGCGATTGGTCGATGGGAGGCTCGTAGATGCGAAAGGCTATCGACGCGATGTTGTTCTAAAGATTTTCGGGTCAGATAAGAAAAGCCTTAGGGGATAGTCGTAGCCTACTATCGACAAGGTGTTCGTCTCATATTCACTGGTCTCCATTGCGACAACTTCCTCGCCGCCCCGAAGTCGCAACCGTAAGTGCGGCTCAAGGAACGACGGCGAGGCTCAAGCCGAGATAGGCCTGCCGCTGAACGTGGTCACCGTTAAGGCTTTCAGGTTGTAGGTTAACACGGGGATCCTCGAAATATGGTTGTCTGAATACTAGTTTTTGGGGCCGTCGACTCCACGGACTCCATCTCAACGAGCGAGACACTGATGCCGAGCGAACAGCTCGGATGGCGCCAGGGGGAGCTAAAATGGCTCGGTTGGTGAGGTGATTCTTCAAGGCGTAGTGAATGGAGTGAAAACTATGCCATTAGGTCTATGTGGTAATACCTGGATGTGAAGAAAAGGCTTGGTGATGATTTTGGTTGAATCGGTTTGAGGATGTCTGTCGCGACCAGACTGGCGTTGACGGAGATGGAAATTCAGTGGAGGCTGTCGCGCGGAAGAGCAGGGGCCTGGGTCAGCTAGGATGGGGGTTCTGGGGACATTTTAGGGGGTCCTAGACGGAATGTTGGAGAACGTCAGTGGTTGTTGGACGGATTTACCAGGGACGTAATGGAACCGGGATAGGGAGGAGTCATACGGAGGGTCCTCATTGACCGAGAGTCACCGAGCTCACCGAGCATAGTGGGGCGCTGCTTTTCTTCACCTTGATTTTTTTCCAGGCCCAGTTGCATCCACCAGTGAATCACAAAACTTGCTTGTTATTTCTTTTAACACTACAACCAAGCTTTTTTTCCCCGTGCGGCTGGCCAGAAACAACGTTAACATGAAGCTTTCAAACCCGGGAACTGTTCCCGTATACACAATCTCGGGCGCATCTACAGCCCGACCTCTTCCCGACTGGCTTGCGCGACGCAGAAAGCGAAGTTTGAAGGACGATGCCGAATACCAGAATCGCGTCGAGCTCTTGCAAGATTTCGAGTTTGAGGAGGCCAGTAACTGCATACGTGTCAGCGAGGATGGTGACTGGATCATGAGCACCGGTACATACAAGCCGCAGATTCATGTTCATAACCTACCCCAGCTGTCGTTGTCTTTCACTCGTCATACCAACTCCCTCAACCACTCATTTGAACTTCTTTCGTCCGATTACTCTAAGTCTTTGCACCTTCAGACCGATCGCCGCCTCGAATTCCACACCCCTATGGGCTGCCACTACGAGGTCCGTCTTCCCAGATACGGCCGAGCCCTTGTCTACGACCGCCAGTCTACCGAAGCTCTCGTACCAGCCGTCGGCTTGGATAGCGATGGCAAGGGTGAGGTGTTTCGCATGAACCTTGAACTGGGACGTTTCATGAAGTCCTACCAGATCGACGTCGGTGGTGATGACGAATTAACAGGCGGTGGTTTACAAGGTGGTATCGGTGTTGGTAGTGTCAACACGGCCGCAACCGCAGAAAACACTCACAACCTACTGGCTTTCGGAACTTCGATAGGAACGGTTGAATTCTGGGACCCTCGATCCAAGTCAAGAGTTGCCATGTTGGGAGGTCACGAAGGCGAAGTGACAGCACTTGACTTCAGTCCCTCGGGTCTTTCTATCGTCACGGGTTCGTCGAGTGGCATGATGCAAATCTTCGATCTACGACGGCCTGTGCCTCTCATGAAGAAAGATCAAGGGTATGGTTTCCCTGTGCAGAAGCTAATGCATATGACAACGGCATCACAAGAAAAGAAAATTCTATCAGCTGATAAGCGCATTATCAAACTGTGGGACGAGCAGACAGGAGGCCCTTGGACTTCGGTAGAGCCTATCGTGGACATCAACGACGTCGCATGGTGCAAGAATACCGGTATGATTATGACAGCCAACGAAGGCAAGCAACAGCATGCATTCTTTATCCCCCAGCTTGGCCCCGCCCCTAAATGGTGCTCATTCCTAGACAACATGGTCGAAGAGATGGCGGAAGAGGTGCATACCGAAACATACGACAACTACAAGTTCTTGACATTGCCCGAACTGAAGCAGCTGAGCTTGTCTCACCTGGTTGGAAAGACCAACCTGCTCCGACCTTACATGCATGGATACTTTGTGGCTTCCAAGCTGTACGAGCAGGCTAGGTTGATCGCCAACCCGTATGTCTGGGAGGAGGAGAGGACGAAGCGCATCAAGGACAAGGTCGAGAAGGAGCGTGCAAGCAGAATCAGAGGTACCAAGAAGGTCAAGGTCAACCAGAAGATGGTGGACAAGATTCTCAAAAAGCAGGAGAACAGAGACGAGGTTGACACCAAGGTTGGTGTTCTTGGCGATTCTCGTTTCAGCAAGATGTTCGAGGATGAGGCCTTCCAGGTGGATGAGACAACTGGGGAGTTCCGTGCTCTCAACCCAAGCACTGTGGTGGAACAGCCCACTGATTCCAAGGCCCCTACTCGATATCAGGGCAAAGATTCCGATGATGATGAGTCCAGCGATGAAGATATAGATGGGAAGCCGATCACAGCACCAAAGAAGAAGTCTCGGGATGATGATGTTGTCATGCGTGTGTCTTCAACCAGCAATCAGGGACGAGCCGTCAAGGACACGGCGCTTGGCTCGAGACAACAGAAGTCAGGACGTATCAACAAAGCCCGGGGTGAGGTTGTTGGCGAGCGGCAAGTGTCATTCATCCCGGAGTCCAGGAGAAAACAGAAGAAGAGAGAGGAGGAGCTGCCTGCCGAGCCCCGAGATAAGCGAACTGGAGCCGCTCGGCGAAGCGCCAGCGGTAACACATTTAGACGGATTTAGGAAGGATAAAACAGGCGCTTGGAATTCATTATAAAAAATAGCAAAGGCGTTATTGCTCATTTTGTGGAGAAAGGTTGAGACAGCCCATGCGTGGAGGGTTACTATTTATACATGGATGATACCCGGATCCTGTCCGTTGGAAACACCAATTTGAGACCATAATCATCAACTTCGCGGCTGATAACTCTTGCCCCATTCCCTTCCATGGTGACTGTCAACTGCACACCAAATTTGAGGTTAAGACCCCCTCCGTGTTACTCCTCACTTCTTTGACCACTTCTTTTCTTTCCGCTTTGCTTTGGCTTGGGCCAGGCCCTTCTCAAGATCTTCGGGCCGAATTCTTGGCGTTGGAGGGACATCATCATCAACAACCCGCGGGCGATGTCGATGGGATGGAATAGGTCCATCTTTGACTGAAGACGGAAACTCTGTTCTCCGAGGTGTGAGGGCCGTAACAACCTTGCGAGCAGACCTTCTGATTGTCTCTCTCATTGTCCACTCACGCCTCTTTGCAAGGAAGAAAAGGACGGCTGTGGAAACTGTAAAGATGTCAGCGCCTGTAGACAAGTGTTACCACGACGATACATACTGCCAATCAAACTCACGACCACGACCACGACGATGATGGCAATCATGCCGCCTTGGGAGATTGACACGGAGTTGCCTGAGCTGTCGCCAGCAGCGCCAGCTTCAGTACCAGAGTCGGCACTCGGGGCACTGTCATCATAGCTCTCCGATGCCAACGGGAATGGGTTGTTAGTGGAAGACATTGCGTCTTTATGATAAGTTGATCTTTGGGTTTGTCCGCTCGCGAAAGGACAGAAGAAGGTTCACAGAACCTAGGAAGTAGAATAAAGTAAAAACACCATGTAGTTCAGATGGAAGGACTAGAATTTTCTCAAGAACACTGCCTATGTTGCGAGGGCAGCCACTTGTATATACATTATGGATCTCCGTTTCATCCCCCACAAGCGTCTACCCTTGATACCGACTTGGCTCTTAACTCCCGAAAGCTCAAAACGAATCATCATTGGATTCTCATCACGGGGCCGAGACTCAAGCACAGCAGCAGGAACCCCGATATAGTAGCATGCAGTTCTCTGATTGGTGACACCGGACCTCGAAGCGCTGAGCGGCAAAGCCTCAAACAGGGGTCTGGCCAATGAGACTCCATTTATGGACTTCAACAACCTCAATGCTTGTATTTCGTCACGCGCCAAAGGGTGATTAATGCAGGGCCGTTATTGTGCCCGTGAGAAGATTTTCATATTTTCCACAGTGATGAGCCGCCGGATTGGTTCTGCGACATCTTAGTCTGGGGATTAAGTCGTAGTTGCATATGGATGTTGGATATGCGTTTCACTCTGTGCTGTTGGATCAGTGATAGTGGCGGTTGGGATTGACAAAATAGCGGTGGCCCATGCGTAAGCCATCGATGTCCATCTTTCAAACGAAGCGCCAGGGGCTGTTTGTGGCTCTTGGTATGTTTATTTGTATTGTCGTCATGGTGTTGATGGGCGTTTGGGCGGCGAAATGTTGGCCTCCCTTGATTCAAGACAGCCGCCATGATAGATCTCGCTCCTAAGCGAGAAACTTGGCGATGCGACACTGCAACATCTTAGATCGAGCAAGCGCCAGGATAAGCAGATGGGAGGTGTGAAAGAAATTGCTTATGGCTACGACCATTTTGTGTGACCAAGTACGAGGCCTCCGTGACCGTTACAGTTCCGTGGCTAACAACACATTACACAATTATCTTATAGCTAGATAAAATCATATTGGAACCCTTTCCATAAACAACCTTGCCGTTATAAGCACACTAATGCATGCAATCACGCAACGTCAAAGAACATACCCTTATGACTTGGAGCCGAACCAGAGAGAAAACACCACTCGTGTTTTCTGGAATAGGATAGTAAACCCCAATTACTGAGAAGCCTCCTCAATCAGGATACAGGAGTTGCAATATTTGGGAGGATAATATAAGCATAGGTAGCCGAGTACAGTTTGCAATAGATACTGTACCTATCAGTTCATGAGATAGTGACTTAGTGCCTGCCTACCTTACCCAAATGCCAATCTACTAAGACTTACCTCTACCCAATTCCAGCTTTACAGGTCTATGAGCTTCTTGCCTGAAACTTTCCAAGTTGTGCGGGCACTGGTCAAAATCAGCGTGGAGGCAAGAGCTATTAAAACAACTCGAGAAAAGGCAGTGACACCTTCCCCTAAATATTTCATAAAGCTACCTAAGATCATACCTAAGGTAGGTAACGTAGACTGGAAGGCACATCACGAATACCTACCTACCTTTCAACACTTGTAGGGAAACCCTTACAGACAAAGGAAGGTGCAGGCGAAAAGTTCAATAGGATTCTTCATCAGTCCTCCCGCCTCCGTCAACTTGGCCTTTTCACAAATCCCTCTCATCATATTCTTCATATTCCTCAAATACAGAGTCGACGATACCTTGCATTACCTCAAATCGTGGCTTACTTTATCCCTCAACGTCAAGTCCCAAGATCAGGCTAATTCATCAGCTACTCGGCCGCGCAATGCCTACCTCGCCGGGGACAAAAGCCGGAGAGCTCTCCAGTAGAGCCAGCAGCCTCACCACCTTCAGGCGTATTGAAGGTGAGAGGGATTTCGACAGACTTGGCTCAATCATCCCAGACTCTCAAATAATTCCCAATACGCTTCTAAGCCAGCCTCTTAAGTTGTTCTCCGCCCCGAAAGAGGAAGTTTCGATATCAAGTATGTCTGAAGGCTTCTGTTTTGGCGAAAAGAAGCCGCCTCGTCCTGGACAATACACTCAACGACCCAAGCTTGGACAGCCTCCGTCAACTAGCACTTCTCATTCTCTTTCAAACTCAGCAGGAGTTCTTCCTGAACATCCTCCACCAAGCCCGCAACACGCTCCCATTAGCCAGATTCCTCAGCCCGCGGCACCCTTAGATCTACCCGAACTTGGACTATTGGGAAGTAAACATCCCTCTAAGGCTTCCTCCGATTTATGCCAGGAAGATTTCCCTGGTCTGTCGGGACACCATGAAAGCCATAACTCCCAAAAGACGTCGCCACGGGAGGCTCCTGCCCTGGGAAACACTGTCAGCGCCTCAGGTATATATGTTGACAGCTCTGTACATTCCCACGATTGCATACCTCCTCCTGCCGCTATGGATGTGCAACCGGTCAGAAACAAGTCCTTCTCGAGTGTTCCTCAAGGTATCGGCGCCGTCACCCCAATTCAGGGCTCTCGACGGTTGGAAGGGAAGAAGGAACCTTCATATTTTGCCAACGATCACGGCAAGTTAAGGCCCCACACCAGATTACTCCTTCCTGCTCATAGATTGAAATTAGGACGTCGATTGGAAGACCTGAAGCTGCCGCTTCCACATATTACGCGTACTGATCGAAGCTCACGGCATGCACCACCTTCTAGTGCTTGCGGTGATCTAGAGACTCCCGCTCCGCAGACTCCGATGACTACAAGACCCCGAGATCGTAGCTCGTGCGGCCACAGACCAAATCATCCCCCTGCAACATCTAATTCCTATAGAGAGTCGGGCAGAAACCACGATCGCTTGCAATCTAGAGCCAGCAACATATCGAAGAAACGCTCTGTAAGACAAAAATTCCGTCCTCGCCCAAAAAACGAACCGAATCGAAAGAAGATTGCTATGCAGAACGTGGCCGAGTATTGGAATGAGTGTATACAAATTGCCGACGCTGAGCGCCACGATGCCCTTCAAGAAATTGCACTTCTTGAGGATAAACTACACCACGCAAAGAAGGCTTTGGATAAGTCCGCACAGCTCATATCTGAAAGAGATTCCGTGATCCATGATAATATGCGTCGCTACGAGAGGTTGCAAGAAGAAGAATCTCTAGCAAAAAAGGAAACGCAGAGACTACACAGCGAGGTCGAGTCCCTGCATTCAGACCTGGCCAAATCCCAGGATCATGCGGCAGCCGTCCAAGAGAAGTATCGCAAAAATCGAGCCAAACTCAATGAAGCCATTAAGGAACAACAGGATCTCTTCTCGAGGGCTCGCAACTTTCACAAAGAAACCAACGATGAGCTACAGAAGGAAAGAGACAGACGTGAAAATGAAGCGAAAGCGGTTGAACTGGCACTGGAAGCCAGTCAAAAGAAACGCGAAGAACTCAAAGCATGTATCGAAAAGTATAAAGCGGAGACCGAGCAGGATGCAAAAGAGAGTAAGAACTTTACCCCTTGTTCAAGAATAATGACTGATTGTGCTGTCCAGAAAATCTCACAATTTCGGAGTTGCAGATGAAGCTTGAACAGCAACAGAAGGAACACATTCGTGAGAGAGATGCAGCAATTGAACTACAGAACCGGCTCAAAGCGGAGTCCAGTCTGCTGGATATGGTCAAGAATATTCATTCTGATCTCTCCTCACTGAAAGACAGTACCGAGAAGTACAACAACTGGAGTGAGAATCAGGACAAATTAACAGGCTCTCTTTCAAAAAAGTATGCTATATAGATTCTTGGTGGATATTGCTAATAAATGAGCAGACTCGACCTGATAAACAATCATCTGAACTCGCACAATGAAGGTCGACTGACGAACGAGGAGGTCAAGTCAATGATGGATCATTTAGAGACTAGCATCACTTCCAGGTATGAGCTCCTTTCATCTAATACTCGTTCGTACACTAAACCTTCCAGTTTGATGACCGAGATACACAACATTGTCTCATCACAAACCAAAGCAGAACAATCAGCTGCAAACTTTCAAGGCACTCTTCAGGAAAACGTTGAAAAGCTTCATAATGGCGTTGCCGAGCAGCAGAGCGTTCAATCCAAAGATCAACAGTGGCGTGAGGAGACACACCAAGTTCTTGTTGAACATCTGGACGACATCTCTGCCAGGGCTCTCGCGACCCAGAAGACGTGCGACGAAACGAAGAGGAACCTAGCAGAGCTTGCTACAGGTCACTCAGTTTGGCGAGAAGTCCTTCAAACCCGTTTTGGCACTGAGGTTGCCAAACAGCTTCAGGACCGTGAATCAAGGATTGGCGAACTGGAGGAAACCATGCGTCATATCTCTCAAGAATGGTCCAAGAAGCTCGATATTTTGAAAGCGACCACGCATGAGAATAATGAGCAGGCCAAAGAATATCTACAGGCAACTATTCACGAGATCAAATCAACGCTTGAGGAGAAGCTCCAGGGGGAAAGGGTAGCTTCCGAGAATGACATTTCCAAGTCCGAAGCCATCCATGCCACGGTGGAGGCGCATCTCCAACAAGTTAAAATGCAACTAGAGGGACTGTCCTCAAGCGACCCGGGGTCCCAGCTGTTACGTGAAACGCTGACTGAAGAGCGTCAGAAGACTCGCCTTTTGCAAGAACAGCTTGCTGCTCTAGAGGGTAATTCTGGTGCCAATGACGAGCTATGCGAGAGACAACACCAGAACCTAAGAGCCATTGACACGTTGAAGACCCAGTTGGAAGGCATGAGTAAACAGGTGCCTCGGGTCGAGAGCCTAAACACAGCGTTCAACCAAATGGTTGATCTCAACCAACTAATGCAGACAACTGCTTCATACTTGAGCAAAGAACGCCATTGGGTCAGTGAGCAGCTGGAAGTCAAATCGCAAGTTGTCGGTTCCCACGGCCTGCCTCTGAATGAGACCGGAACTGATTCAGCTTACTTTGATGAACAACGTTCAGAGGAGTCTATGGCCTGGATCCAAACCCAAGGTACTGCCACCAAGCTGTCAGCCAGTCTAAGTGACTTGGATACACTCGATGTGCACTCTCAAGGAGAAAGATATCGTCGCAAAGTTGTCGTGGCTAGTCCCGCACTGGAAGCTTCTTCACCAAGCCCTCCACCGTCAGTTGCACAGGAACAACTGAGACGTCGAGAGGGCTCGAATCCCCGCTCCATCTTGCGCTTAGCAACGGCACAGGAACCTGAGCCCGCCAGAGCGCCTGTGAACCACAGCCAATACAACAGGCCTGTGGCGCCAAAGGTGAATTCCACTGCAGGCTGTACCAACCCAGCGATGGTTGAACAGATTCGTTCAGGTTTGATTCAGTCAAAGCCAAAAAGCCCAAACTGGGAGTTTCCTACGATGGAAGATTTTGCCAAAGAAATACTGCCTAGTGGAAAAGATGACTCCAGCTTGGGACAAAAGCATAGCATCAATCTTGTTGATGAAGCAGAAAACGCCACTCCTGCCATGAAACGAGTCAAGTCAGAGGAACCACAAGACACCTCAGAGCCTGAGAGCATAAATCGGTCATCATTGTTTCAAACACGACACGTTGTCCAGAAAACATACTCAAGGAAGTCAAGCAACTAAATGCTGAATGATTGAACAATGGTCAGAGTCGGAATGGGAACTATGTGAGGAGCCAGCACAGTTCCGTCAAATACAATGTCAAGAAAAGCCCAGCATACGTATCAGATTACCAAATAGCCTTATGGGATTTGAAGGAACAAGGATTGGGGAAGGGTCATGGTGGAGTTTTTAGCGATCTGAAGGGGGCGATGTGTAGGCGGCGGTGGACAATAATGTGATGTCCATCATTTGAACCTCATTAAACAGATGTCGTTCTCATGGGCGCGAGATACATAGAAATATTATGTTCTGATCGTTAAATTCAGTGGCATCCTAACGTAGCCATATCGTAAGGATAAGATTTTGGTCTATGTTGTACATTGTCGCAGCTCGAAGAGAGGAGCCTAGCTCCCCAAACTCCAGCAATGCTCTTTGGTGCAATAATACATGGCGCATATTTCGTAGCTTCCGGTTAATGAGTTGTGGCCAGCTCACGCAAAAAACCAGGTTGTCGGGTTTCTTGGATGGGTAAAGTATCGTCGAGATTAGGTGAGCTTTCATTTCCTCTTTTTAGACTCAAGGAACAAGACCTTCTTGCGTACTACAATTGGCACTATTAGCTAGGGGGTCGAGTGTGTTCGAGTCATTTAATCGTACCGATGGGATCGTATTTTAACATGCTCATCATGGGTGCGGTTCTTGGACGCTTGAAGGTATAGAAGAAGCCAGTCATGGCCATGGAGACGAGGCGAGCATGAACCAAACGAGCTTTGGCTGTGGGAGAATTGAGTCAGCAAGAAATTTCGGGCATGACAGAGGTTTGAAAACGAACTGGGATGTTATGCATACCTTTCTTTGCCATGTTGATTGACTTGGATCAGGTGGCTTGGTCTTCCCCTACATCAGGCGCTGTGATAGTACGTAGAGGAAATTTACGGATCAAGGACGTTGGTCGGAGGCTCGGGGAAACGTAGCGCCGCAAGTTGGGCTAGAAAATAGCCGACACACCTTTCAAGCATATAGCCTAACAACTACCTAAGGACTACCTAAACCTCACGTAAATTTAGCTAAGTTTACCTAAAGATTAGGTATTCATTAGCAGATATTAGCCTATAGTCTTCTTGATGTGCCTATTATTTTGCAACCCGCCTGGCTGAAACATATCAGATCTCAGTGGTCAAGTTCTGTAGCACTCACCGAGATATTGATTACATTTATAACTAACCAATGAGAAGCTTTGTGTTTAAGCATGCTGTACCACACCTTATTATTACCTTATCTAACTTGCTGTCTCACTATCGCGAGAAAGGGTCCATTCACTGCTGAGAAGATGAATTTGATCCGAGACCGGTGTTTCCGACTATTTAACCCTTGCACAAAATGTTACCACAACCACGATATCGGTCAATTTTCTGCATCGACAGCAAGCGGTATAAAAGAGGCCAAGCACACTCGTACCTAGCATCTCAAAGGTAGAGGTTACACAAAAGCTTGGTCGGTGCACTTACTGCTGACAACCTTTGCTGCATTCTCCCAATCTCAACTCTGCAACCCCAACAGGAATATCTCGCCCCTCTTTCCACTTAACACCTTGATTCGCACCGCGCCGAGCTCCGCTGTGCTCTGCATCTTGTTGATATTATCATCGTTGCGTTGCGGTATCGGATCTGCAGTGACTCGTAGATATTATCAGCGCCTTCAGTCCACAGCTCCGTTGGGAATAAGCGAATCGAAACAGACACCGTTTTTGACGGATCTCATTATCTGCTAGCTCAGGGCATCCTGTCTGGCCAGACAACGGAGTAACTTTTGCCTTCAAAGCTGGTTTCTATTTTTCTAACTTCTTGCCTGCTGGTATTAAACCTTTGTTGTATTATTACATATCTTTTGTGCGGCAGTCACTCATTCAACTACCGTCTCAGCGCCCAGCACCCTTGTTCCGTTCCGCCTCATAGCTCCGGCCGGGACGCAATACATACCACAGATTACTAGGAACCTATTCCTACTGCCCGGCATCAGCATCCAATGTTAGCCCGTCGAACTTCCGTGGCATCGATTCGCCTCGGACGGCCGCTACGATGTCAGCCTCCTTCGAAAACTTCGAGATTGGCTGTTTGTGCCGAGATCAACGAGTCTAGTCAACGACGCGCGAGCACTCAAAGCCCCACAATCTCAGGTACGTCTGTCCAAGAGATCTACTTTGGAAGATTTTTCTGGATTCTCTTTATGATTTCAACCAATTGCATGCTCTGCCTTATGAGTATCTGCCCCCCAGTCTGCAGGGCCGGTCCGGCCCAGCAAGATGCGCTGAAAAGAATGTAATGAGAGAAAGCCGAGGGATTGACGATCTAGCGTAACTCAAGGCGAGACACTGGATTGGATCTCTTATAATTCTCTCATTGTTTTCTCCTGCAGCCGCACGGACCGGGACCCCTATCCCTTGTTATGCATTTCTGTTTCAACCCATTACGTTGCGCATCTTCAGCCGCCCTTTATACATACCTACCTTGCTTAAACAAGACCCGAAAAGCGGTGTTGTAGCCCCGAGCTAAACTCCGGGAAGGCCTCGGAACTTGGGATATTTGTCACTGTCTCTTATTTCTTGTTATCGATGCTCGGGGCCCTCCGAGGTTTTCGGACCAAGTGCCCGGAGACTGTGAGAGAAGCACGAGAAGATATCATGAATTTTAGTCATGGTCATGTGCAGATTCCAAAATCGGCGCCTATTGCGCCCGAGCCTGTGCCCTTCCGGGGTCCCGGCTCCGGGCCTGAGCCTGGAAGTCAAACCCCAATGTCCAAATTGGAAACCCTTGTTCGTGCTTTTTCTCCCCATGTCACCCACGCTATCTCCACGCTCTCCCCCAAGGTCCCGAACAGGACAGGGGCATGATCCGTTGATCGGATTGGATTGAGGCCATACAATTTGTCTACCTCGTCATGGACAATGCACGCACAATGCGCCCCAAGTCATGCAATCATAAGCAAAATGCGCTGATTTTGGGGTCCCCGTCATTTGACTCAACTCAACTTGAGGGAGGTATTTGCATCTCCACCCCGGGTCTCCATCCGTCCCCAGACGTGGATGCGCTACGGCCAAGGTTGCGATGGCGATGTATGGCGACGGCTATGGTTGTGTGAGTGGGTGAGAGTGGATAGGTAGTAGGCAGTGAAGGGTTTTGGTACTTTCTCTTCTTCAGTTTTCTTTGCCTTGCCTTGCTTTGCTTTTAGTAACAGCCTACCATGCCCGCATGCTCTTGTCTACAAGGGGATTTCTATTAGACATTAGCTTTAAGTCCGAGTCTTTTTCTTGTCTTTCTGGTTTATTAGATCCGGCTCTACCCTCTCTCAGCCTTGGTCGTTCAAATTCTTCCTTCTTCATTCCTAGTTCACGATACCCTCTTACACCGACAATAGTGTTTTGGTGTATTACTCCAGTGTATGCTTGCTCTCTCTCCCTCCCTCTTCCTTTCTCTTACTCACACCGGGTATCTCATCCTTGTCTTTTGTCTGATACCTCACCATACTCTTTCCCCTTGACGCAAATCTCAGGCCTGCCACAAAAGCATTGACAATTTATTCGATTTGAAAATATTGGATGATCCAATTGCTAACTCGTTCGACTTTTTCTACATATAAAGTTGGCTCCCGTGCTTGCGCTTGGAGTAAATCTATTACTGCCACATCTACCCCGCGACCCTTACTTGCCTCGACCTGTACCCCGCCAAAAAGTTCTGCTTCTACTACTTCACCCCACTACCGTCTTCACCTCTACATCTCGTCCTCGTCTACCTCATTCTTCTCTACATATCCCGCCAAAATGAGATTGACTTCCGAGAACATCAACCAGCGCGTCGTCGCTGCCAAGTACGCCGTTCGTGGTGAACTTGCTGTCAAGTCCGAGGAGTATCGAGCCCAGATCGCAAAGGGCGATACCAGAGATCTTCCTTTCAACCAGGTTATCTCTGCCAATATTGGAAACCCTCAGCAGCTCGACCAGAAGCCTATCACCTTCTTCCGCCAAGTCGCCAGTCTCCTCGAGAACCCCCTACTTCTTGAGAACGAGGAGGCCCTCACCAAGCACTTTGGCTACGAGACCGATGTCATCGAGCGCGCCAAATTCCTCCTGAGCAAGATCGGCTCTGTTGGCGCTTACAGTGCCAGCACTGGTGTTCCTGCTATTCGTGATAGCATCGCAAAGTTTATTGAGCGTGAGTCTTGCCGTTGAGTATGCGTATGCTGTGTTACTGACTCTCACAGGTCGCGATGGCTTCCCTGCCGATCCTAATCACATTTACCTGTCTGCTGGGGCCTCTTCTGGTGTCAACACTCTTCTCAACGTCATCTGCGCCTCTCCTAAAACCGGAATTCTTATCCCTATTCCTCAGTACCCTCTCTACACTGCTACTTTATCCCTCCTTGAGGCCACCGCTGTTCCCTACCTCCTCGACGAGCACAAGAACTGGGGCACCGATGTCAACACCATCCGCGCCTCCTACGATAAGGCCACGGCCGACGGTGTTGACGTCCGATGTATCGTCATTATCAACCCTGGCAACCCCACTGGTGCTTCTCTCCCTGAGGAGGACATCCGTGCCGTTCTCGAGTTTGCCCACGAGAAGAACCTAGTCGTTATGGCCGATGAGGTCTACCAGACAAACGTCTTTGTTGGCAAGTTCCACAGCTTCAAGGCTGTCCTCCGCACCCTCCAAAAGGAGAACCCCGGCAAGTTCGACGGCCTTGAGCTCGCCTCTCTTCACAGTGTCTCCAAGGGTATGGTTGGTGAGTGTGGTCACCGCGGCGGTTACTTCGAGCTTGTCAACTTCGACGCTGAGGTCGAAGCCAACATTTACAAGTTCATTTCCATCATGCTTTGTGCGCCTGTCATTGGTCAGTGCATCGTCGAGCTGATGGTCAACCCTCCCAAGCAGGGTGAGCCTTCGCACAAGCTTTACAAGAAGGAGTACGACGGTATCTTCACTGGTCTCCAAGAGCGTGCTACCGCCTTGCACAAGGCCTTCTCTCAAATGGAGGGAGTCGAGTGTGCTGAACCCCAAGGTTCTATGTATCTCTTCCCTACCATCAATCTTCCCACGAAGGCCGCCGAGGCTGCTAAGGCAGAGGGTCGAAGCCCCGATGAGTTTTACTGCATGCGCCTCCTTGAGGCCACCGGTATCTGTGTCGTTCCCGGCTCTGGCTTTGGCCAGAAAGAGAACACCCTCCATTTCCGAACAACCTTCCTCGCTCCTGGTACCGAGTGGGTTGGCAGCATCGTCAAGTTCCACAAGGAGTTCCTCGACAAATACCGATGAAGCAACGATAGAAACAAAACAGGATTGGCATTGTGAATCGTGCCCCTGCTATGTTTATTGCGGGCCCGATCTTGTGGCGGAGTCTCAGAAGAGTTTTGGCGGCCCGGAGCCGAAGGTTCGGCACGGCGCCGGAGCATGAGACCCACGGGTGTGCGGAGGAGCAGAAGAGAAGGACAACAAAGTGTTGCCAACAGGAAATCATTTTGCATCGTTTAGCGCACTAGTAGGTATTGGATAGACAGGAATTCACCAATCTAGCATTTTTATGATATGTCAAAATGGCGTGCCTCGAAACTTTGAGCCTACCGGAATTTTAACACGCGATCCGGGGTATTAAGCTCTGTCGTTGATCTTTCAATGCCAACAACCCCTGCTTGTATGCGCAGGTACGGGAGAGCAAGACTGGGGTAAATCAATTGTCAATTCTATAACATCATTCAACACACGCCAACGCACATGCAGCTAACTCCACAGTCGTCAACTCAGTGTGAACGGGCCAGATGGGGGCAATATCAAATCAGATCAGCCCATTTGTTTGGTTCCTCACCGGGACCCAGCCAATCTATTACCGTAGTGGCCTGTCTAATTCATATCATACAGTCAAACAAATAGGTAAAGGCATAGGCTTCTTCTGTCTCCAGGTCATCCCCCACTGCTTTATCTTTCTTGGCCAAGCACCAGCTTCCTAATCTATAGCCTCCCCCACCATCTATGCTCTCTCGCTACCCCTCAGCCGCACGGCCTGGCCGTACTTTTGTAGCTTTGTGATGAGCTGATCGCCCTGGCGCACAACGTCCTGGTACTGCTTGTTCTTGTCGTCGGGGCGGTTGGTCTCGATAACACCCTTACCTGTCACGCGGTCGATGGTACAGGGGATACGGCCAGCAGCGATGAAGCGAGCGAGGTCGCTAGAAAAGTGATGTTAGCATTTGTTCATGAATGTGATTTTGAAATGCAGGACATACCGGTCGAGGAAGTCAACAGTGACTCCGAAGTCATTGGCCATGCTCTCAAGTCCAACAACGCGGTAGCTTTGTAAGAGCTGCTGGTAGGCTCGAAGTCGCATCTCCCGAATGAACCAGTTCTTGTGCTCATGGAGGTAGCGGTCCTGATTAAGGAACTGTTCCTCGACCTCAGCAAGGGATTTGAAAAAGGTCTTGTAGTTGCCGTTATACAAGCTGCTGACGAGCAGTGCCAGAGGGCTAAAGTCGATTGCCATCTCGGCCTCAGGTTGCTCAGTGCTGGAGCCCAGTGTGGTTAAGTTGACAGCAGCGGTGGCCGTCTTAGGTGCCTTAGAACCAGAAGTATCATCAGCACCTGGGCCAGCGCTTAGGGCGCCGCTAAGAGCGAGGAGCTTGTCCTCTCCATCGCCGAGAATAGCCTTGATCTCGGGTGCATCGACAACCTTTGACTTGAAATCGACTCGCTTGAGTGAGACTGAACCGGCAAGAACGGAGTAGACAACGAGATTGGAGTAGGTGCAAAGCTCGTAGCTGGTGAAGGTGGAAAGAGAATCGAGAAGCAGAGGAGCAGCGAGGTTGTAGGATCGAACGGTGAGCAGGTGCAGACCTTCGTAGGCCTTGAGACGATTGCGACGGTCCCAGTCACCGCCTGTGTCAACAAGGGACTTGGCGCGCTCGACATGCTTCTTGACGAGAGGCTTATCGCCGTAGAAGAGACCCATGCGTATTATGGCGAGGACGAGGTCAATCTTGGTACCGAGGATGCCCGTCTTTTCGGAGAGGTTTTCGTAGGCAGCAATAGCTTTGTCCTATGCGGGTGTTAGCAGGTTAACTCAATTTGCTACTACCTACTGAGATATTAAACTTTGGGAGAAGGACGACATACCTTGTCTCCCACACGCGCCCAGAACTCAGCTCGCTTGCCCTGGGCAGCCATGACCTCAGTATCACCAGCTTGCTCAACAGCGTCATCCTCCTCCTTCTGGAATTCTTGCAACTCCTTATCATTGTCCTCCTTCAGCTTGTTGTACAGACCTTCGTCCCAAGGGAGACTGATAATGGTAGCGGAAGGCTTGGTAGCGATCATCCCAACAAGGCTTGACTTCCTGCTGAGGGGCCGTCCGGGAGCGGAAGAACCACCCTCGCCAATGGTGTTGAGAACGCCGTCGAGCGGGTGGGCGAGATATCGGTAGAAGGGAGCCATCTTATCCTGCTCGATGGCATCTTGAAGAGCCTTGACAGCAGCTTGTTGCGCATTCTTAGTGGCGTAGCCGTTTGTGAGGGTGAAGACATGCTGTGAAAGAGGCAGCAATGGCCACTTCGCGTACTGGGGGTCGGAACCCATGATGGCGGCGGTCGCTATCGTCGAGTGTGTTTATTTGCTGTATGCGCAAAGTGCGATATTATGGGAGGTTCAGAGCTCGGTAGTGGTGGCGTTATTTGCTGCTGGCTGTTGGTGATGTTGTGGTTTTGGAGATGGATGACGAGAGAAGCTCAGATATAGGTTGGTAGAGCTTGGTGTTGAATCGGTATCGATACTGACAATTGGATGGCGAGGCAACAGTGGAGCAACCAACCTAAGGCAGGCTCCAGCGGAACACGCATGGTACCTACCTTAGGTACGAGTGATGGGTACGTAGCTACCTACCTACCAGCTCAACCTTTGAGGAACAAATTATCACCAGCTCCTTCAAGTTCTCTGATATATTCATAATTTTCCGCCATAAGCTCGGCTAATTTGTCTAGGATTTGATTATATGCCATCGGTTGAGCAAACTTCATCATGGCCACCTTGACAATACCCTTGGACAAGTTGTATCTTTTGCTCAAGATGTGAAGAGATATCCAACCAGGCCCAAGACTAAACGACGCATAGATAATCGATTGAATCATGGACGATCCTCTGGTAATTGGGTTTCCAGTGTCAAATAATATCCTCATCCTTTATGATTTCTTTGAATTGCTCTCCGTCGAGACGGTTAGGTGCAGCGTAGGCGTACTGCAGTGAACAGTGCTGGGTTTCCTTATTGCCTACGTTATGAGTGTCCCATTTTCATCTGTTTGATTTGATTTCGTCTGGCTTTCGTCTCTGTGCAGCTGCTGACTTACATAGAGCATCATAAACTGCCCCCCGTTTTCAACTTCACCTCTATCATCTAGACCGCACCACACCTCCTCGGCCTCTCCCTATTCTTAAACCTCCTCTCGGTTGTTTTAATTCTTTGATTCTTAAACTCCTCGTGCACTTCTTTTCTTCACTTTCGCTTCTTCAACCTCATTCCCTTCCTCCAATTTCTCTCGTCTAAGACTCTTCCAAGCCTCTTCCAAGACCTCACATAATTGCCTTTTGCGGCAGTGATTCACCACTTCTTTCGATCCTGCCTGTCTATAAAAAGACTTCTCTTCCTCTCTCAAGCCCTTTCTTTAATCTCTTCCTCTTTCAACAGCAACAACAACACAGACTATCCGATCCTTTTCTCGCCCATCTTTCATTCGGAATTTCACCTGCCCTAGCCAATACCCCAACTATCATCATGTCGGACGATAGTGTCGGAGAGTCCGATGTTGATCTCATTGATCTCTCGGATGATGACGATCATCATCGAGAACTTGACGGATCTGACTACGCAACTCCCAATTCTCAACAGATCTCACTTGGGGTAGATGGCCATGGCGAATCAATTCTCCGAATGATTTATAGGCCGAGCGCAGCCAAGCCTATGGGCACTGATGAGGCAGAGTCCAGTGATGATGATGCTCAGGAATCTGCATCTAACGAAGGAAGCCTTTCTATCAGAAACGATAATGACGATGCTGGACATAATGTGCCACCTTCACCGCCTTCGTCCAACCCAGACAACGACCCCAATGATTCAGACAGCAATGGCAATGATTCTGATGATTCTGATGATTCTGATGTGGTAATTCGCAGAAGTCAGCTCCGGTCAAATCGATCCAGCTCATCTAACCAACAAACTGCGGTTGGAGGTAATCCTGGCGATGATCCAGGCGATGATGGCTGGGAGGACTACTCTGATAGCGACTCAGACGATGACTCAGACGACGACTCAGACAACGAAAGATACGAGTTCGTCAACCCAGATGCAGGGATCATCGAGGCCCTCGAACAAGACCATATTGAAGTTCCAGATTGGCATGGCACTTGCTTCCAAACTTGCGAACCTCATTATCGTGGACTGGGACTGAAATATCTTGAATGGAGAAGACTATTTGCCATCAAGAGAAATGAATTGGAAAGATGCAAGGCCCGTCGCAGGGTCAAAGTCGCCCGTCTTAACCGACTGGTGGAGGCATTAACAGAAGCAGTGCGAGAGTTCTATGCGGCAAATGAGGTGAATATTGAAGAGAATGAAAGACTCAATCGGGAGAATGAGAATCTTCGTCTGCTTTTGCCTGAAGAGGAATTGGAGGACTTTCCTGAACCCAACCCACTAAAACGAGATGACATGGAGGCGCGTTTGGGCGAACAGATGCTGCGCCGCCTCCCTAGGAGCGTCAAGGAGTATCTCCGCTGGTGGCGAGGTCCAGCCGCGAGGCCTCGAAAGACTGAACGGGTATGTACTTGACACTATGGTGCTTCATTTGCTAATAGGTGATAGGAATGGCCCAAAGTTTACACGCGCTGGATCAGACTTGGTCAGCATCCAAACTACAAAAATTGGGGAGAAGTCTGCAAACTCATTTGCAAGGAAGAAAACATGCCTTGGGCTTTTAGTAAAAGCAAGCCTCCTAAGACACATCCTCACCTGAAGTTGCGTCCACCAACCGATGAGGAGGAAGCCAAAGCTAATGCGGGTGAGGGTCAAGGCTGTACTCCACTACCTGTTTGTGAGGAAATGGGATCCGACGACGAAGAATCAGAGGAAGAACAAGAAATCCAGCCGTTCCGCTTTAATGCTCTTCCTCGAGAACTTCAACTCAAAATTTTGTGGAACACTCTCGTCTTTAAGGGAGAATTAATTCATTCCCTGTCTCGCCCGGATATCTATTATGAGCCGTCGTCAGTTCACCGGAACTGCAACAAAGAAATCTCGCTCTTTCATCGGTTCCACATTGGGAGGCAAGCTGTGTCTTTGCAATTCGCAATACATCCCCAAAGCCTCCTCGCTCCTCTTCTAGTTTGTAAAGAATGGCACATGATGGGTTCAAGCCTGTTCTATGGAGCAAACACGTTCGCATTCTCTTCCATTGGCGAGTAGGGTCGCTTTGCAGAGGGGATCGGATGCAAGCTCCAGCATCTGCAGCATATTGAGTTGCTTTGGATGGGTTCGAGGGGACTTACGTATGAGATCGACAACAAAAAAAAGTACACGTCTCGCCGGACCCATCACTTGGCCTACCTCCCTGAGGCTCGTCGTCTCCAGTCGATTGCTATATACCTGCCTGAGTCTTCCAGGGGATATATGCGACGTAAGCACGAGCCAGAACAGATTGTCGGGTTCCTCGCACAGAAGACAGAGAACCAACCGAACTTTCGTCGCTATCGCTCGTTGCGCAATTTGCAGGGAGCCGATTATCTTTATTGCCTTCGTGGCATGCAGGGTATAACTTTCTGGGACTACGACAAATGGCGAGAAGGAGGAGTGAAGCTTGCTGTGCGAGATTGGACCCTTATTAGGGAGCTTAATCAAGAAGTCCGAAGTCCAAAGTCCGGCCATGATGAACATTTCTCTCGACTCCGTTACCTGGCTCCCATGTATGGCTATCGCCCAAGCCAAAGCCTTGCTGAGCAGCTTGAGGAAATCCTTCGTTCAGAACCTCAGGATCTCGGCCTTCTGTTGCCTCCCCCTGACGGCGAAGGTTTGTACCCTCAGCCTCAGGCTGCTCTGGATCGTGCTGATGATTCTGATGATGGGGGTGACGACGGTGGCTCCAATGATGGGGGGTTTGATAACGAGAGCTCTGACAATGAAAGCAATGCGGACTCTGGTGTCGGATCTGACGACATGAGCGACGATAGTGATGATGATGGCGATGACGATGGTCAGTCGCAAGAACTCTATGAATACAGACATAACATTGATCAGGTAGGAACACGTATCCGGGAACTCTTGAATGTGGTCGAGTCCGACCCTGAGGCAGACGATGATGTTTGGCCTGGCAATGGACAACTTTATGATCTCGTGAGTGATGATGAGGGTGAAGATGAAGAGGACAATGATGGAGAAGACAACGATGGAGAGGACAATGACAAGGTTTCCATGCCTCCACCGCCTGCTCCTCAGCAGAACAGGTTCTCTGAAGATGCCCATGAAGACCAAGGTAAATCAAGAGATCGTTCAGGCTCCCTTTTTGTCCACAGTCCTCCTCGAGAGCTACAGCCAGAATTCGTAGCAAAGATCGAAACGCCGTCCCCATCTAGGACACCACCTTCAGCTGTTCCAGTTCGCCTTCAGTCAAGCAGCAGAGCAGATCATAGCGAAGCTACTCCCGTAAGAGAGACAAGCACGGATAGCAATATGTTTATGAGCCCTACCCCTTACAAGACTCTCAATCCTAAAGCCGAAGATCAACCCTCGGCCGACGACTATTTGCGGCAGATAGGCCTGCGGTTATCTTCTTCTCCTTCTTCTTCCTCTGCTGTGCTGTCTGCGCGTTCAATCTCTATCGGCCAACCCCCAGGACACAGCAAGCGACAGTGGAGCGTCCTTAGCAGGGATGAAAATGGAGACGATGAGAACGAGGTCCAGTACCTGGGAAGTTCTCCCAAGGGAATGCGACATTCTGGTGATGATGATAATGGTGCAGTCCAGTATATGGGAAATTCTCCCAAGAGAGTTCGTCCTGCTGACGATGATGATGATGGGCTCCAGTACATGGGAAGTTCCCCCAAGAGAGTCTGTCGTGCTGACGATGACGAGAGTGATGCTGGTGGAGCGTCTCAAGTCATTTGAGCTTGACGTTTGCGTGTTTTCTTGCCAGATATGGGCAGAGAGGTGAATATTTCGGGATAATTTGCTTTCAACATGGTTACGGGAGAAGAAGAATCATGATGATTTTGCTGTGGAGTTAGTTCAAGGTTGAGATGAAAGGCAGGAGATGTATTCAGGAGTCTCAAGGCGCGACATATTCAGATTGACACAACCAGATTGACACGACGTGCGCATCGAGAAGATAGTTATAATCCTGAAATAATTGCTAATAAACCCCCAAATTACACCAGATTAAATGTGAAACTACAGGGTAAGGAAGTTAAAAAATCACAAGTCAAGTTCAATTGATCGTCCCTCACCTGCCTAATCCTTGCTCGTCGCGCCACTTCTTCTTATCATCACCACCCAATCCTAGTTCAAGTTCTTGCACTGGGACTTCGTCTTGAATTAGTTGCTTCTTTATCCCCTTCCTGTCCTGTCTTACTTCTCATTTAACTGAGACATGGCCTGAGCTGATCTTTTCTGCAAGACTCTTTTCATGTCTCTCTACTTCTTTCCTTGAATCTCATTGAATAATTATCATATTTCTCAATAGCTCCTTACACCACTATCTCTACTACCTCCGCTATTACCGGCTCTACACTTCATTCCCCACGATCGACCGCACCCACGATATCAGCAGACCATCGTCCCCTCTTGGACATGGAACCTTAATGACGACATACTTTCACCAAAGACTCCAATAATACCTCCATCATGGCCGCCGGTACGAACACGAACACCCTACAATTTGCTTCACATCCAACTGCCAGCTTTGCGCCCAATAACCATTCCCATCACTACGTTGCTCAAATGACTAACCTCCCTTGTGCAGTACGCATCTGTGTCTGCGGTGATGAAAGCACTGGCAAATCCAGCCTCATCGCTTCTCTTGTGAAGGATCAATTTGTTAACAACAAGATCCAACCCGTCCTTCCTCAGATCACCATTCCTCCTAGCATTGGCACTCCCGAGAATGTCTCAACAACCATCGTCGATACCTCAGCTCGTCCTCAAGATCGAACTACATTGCGAAAAGAGATTCGAAAGTGCAATGTCATCCTTCTTGTCTATGCCGATCACTACAGCTACGAAAGAGTAGCACTGTTCTGGATGCCATATTTCCGATCTCTTGGTGTCAACGTACCCGTCGTCTTATGTGCTAACAAATCCGACCTGGCTGGTCAAGGCACCACGCCTCAGGTAGTCGAGGAGGAACTGTTACCCGTAATGGCCGAATTCCGCGAAATCGATTCTTGCATCCGAACCAGCGCTAGAGACCACCGAAACGTAAATGAAGTCTTCTTCCTTTGCCAAAAGGCAGTAACTCACCCCATTGCTCCTCTGTTTGATTACAAGGAGGGGCATCTCAAGCCTTTGTGTGTCGATGCATTGAGGCGCATCTTTTTCCTTTGCGACAGAGATCAGGACGGTTATCTCGATGAACAAGAAATGCGTGACTTTCAAGCACGTTGCTTTGATAAGCCCTTGACGACGGACGATCTTGACAACATCAAACTCAGTATCTCGAAGTCACTGCCCACCTCCGACTTAGAAAAGGGCATTGACCTACCAGGATTTCTACAACTAAACAAGCTTTATGCTGAGAAGGGCCGCCATGAGACTATCTGGATTATTCTTCGAAAATATCATTACACCGATAGTCTAAGTCTTGAAGATAAATTCATCCGACCAAAATTTGACGTTCCCGAGTACTCATCAGCCGAGTTGAGTCCTGCCGGTTACAGATTCTTTGTGGACCTCTTCCTTCTCTTTGACCAGGACAATGATGGCGGCCTCAATGACGAGGAGCTGGAGGCTTTGTTTGCACCAGCCCCGGGGCTTCCCAGCTCTTGGACCGATTCATCATTCCCGTCCTCAACCGTCAGAAATGAAGCTGGACATATTACTCTTCAAGGCTGGTTAGCCCAATGGAGCATGACAACATTTATCGAGCCTAAGACGACGATTGAGTATCTTGCATATCTTGGGTTTGAGCCTTCGAATCCCAAGGATCCTATTACCGCCGCGCTCAAGATAACCAAGCCCCGTAAGAGGAGAAGACGTCCAGGCCGAGTTGAGCGTAACGTAGTGCTCTGCTATGTTCTTGGCGCGTCAGGCGCAGGCAAATCCGCTCTGTTGGACTCGTTCCTCAATCGTCCCTTCAGTGGTCTATACCACCCCACTATCAAACCACGCCGTGCAGTCAACAGTGTCGAGCTGCCAGGTGGGAAGCAGGTTTATCTTATTCTCGAGGAGCTTGGAGAGTTGGAGCCAGCAATCCTCGACAACCCTGCCAAATTGGACGCTTGCGACCTCATCTGCTATGCCTATGATTCATCAGACCCCGACTCATTCTCACATATCGTTGACTTGCGGAAAAAATATACACACCTCGATGAACTTCCTTCTATCTACACTGCTCTTAAGGCTGACAGGGACAAGACCAATCAACGCTGCGAGCTTCAACCGGACCAGTATACCTCCTCCCTGAGTATGAGTCTGCCACTACATGTCAGTGTCACTTGGGGTAGCATCAGCGAACTTTTTGTAGCTTTTGCAGATGCAGCTACAAATCCCAGCACAGCGTTTCCCAAGAGCAATGAGGAAGGGCCTGATAGAACAAGTCTGTACATTGCGCTCGGTGCTACTGCTTGCGCGGGAGTTGCTGCTCTGACGATCTGGCGGCGTGCGACTAATGCTTTCTATTCGACATGACATTCATTGGAGCTCGAATATATACATATATATACATCCACACACTGTAGAGGGACTTGGAAAGGGTGTTCATTGTCGGGCAAGGAGAACAGCCATTGCATGAGAAGGAGTTGAAATTCACCATTCAGAAAGGAACATGATACCCAGCTCCGTTTACAGCATTTTATCACATAGAAACATAATGGGAAAATATCGTATTTTCTTTTTCGAACGATTTATCCTTGAGTTGATGGCGTCATTCCTCTTATATATTATAAATCAACTCCTATGCACCAAGCCCACGATACCACTTTTCCTGTACACGAACCATTAGACTTTGTAGAAACAGAAGCCGACGTAGAAACTAGCAGCTTCCATTTCCTCGTCGGATACCAGGAGAGGGCCACCGCCACGTTCGCGCACACCCATACGCTCGCTCAGCGGGCCTAGCTCGCGGTCATCCTTCTCAGCCTCCCAGATCTCGGGAAATGTGCGGTGGAACTGTAACTCGAGATTGTAGTCTTCGGCGAGCGCGCGGAAGGCCTCCCATGGCACGACGTACTCGGGCACTTCCTCCACAGCCTCGTCCAGAAAGAAATTATATTTCCAGCCATAGGCAGGTCTGAAGACACCGTCATCGGGCGTCTTGCCGGGGAAACGCACGCGGTAGATTGAATTGCCCCATTCCGCAGTCGGCTCTTCTTCGCCCTCTTCCAGCTCGCCATCCTCTGGCTCTGTTTGCTGCGGCGTTGCCGAGCCATCGCCGTTATTATCTTCGCCATTCTTAACAGCACGCTTGGCAGCAGCCTCCTCGTTGAATTTGCGGACTCGTTCGCCGAGAACATCAGAATTAGGGATGCAGCCGATGAATCGACCTCCTTTCTTAAGCGCTCCAGCGACATTACGAAGCATGTTGCGCGCATTCTTCTCGGATTCGAAAGCGTAATGCATGGAGAACATCATGCTGACGACGTCGAAACCTCGACGATTCATGGGAGAAGGGTCGAAGCCAACTTGCTGGATAATGTCGAGATTCTCAATCGTCTCGCCAAAACAATCCTTGACGTGGAAACGAGCATCGAACAAGCGGGGTGGTGGTCGCCGGTGTCCTCCTCGACCTCCTCGCCCACCACGGCTACTCAATGTTCTGTAGCGATCGCGAGCTTGCTCGATACTCACGTCAGCGGGATCTAGGCCAACATAAAGTTGAATTGACTGAGGAGCCTGTTGCCATTTGTTAAGGTCGCCGCCCTTTCCACATCCCATATCGAGCACAAGCAAGTCCTTGCCGCTGGAGCGTCCAGCCTCGCGCGAACCAGGGCTATGGTCTTCGTCAGGTGAGTAGCGCTGAATGATGCAGCTCTTGATCCAATTGTTGAAAACACGAAGTCCCTTGATCTTGCTGTCCCTTGTTCTCCAGTCGCGACCACGCTCTGGTACGTTGTTGTAGTGTTGTCTCACGAGATCACTATTATTTCGGATCCTCTCCTCTTCAGCTGCAGCGGCTTCATCAGCTGCAGCCTCGCGTTCTCGTTCGAGTTGGCGCTGTCGGATTGCTTCACGCTCGGCCTCTGAAATCCGCGCACGTGCGCCAGGGCGCTTCAGCTTCCGAGGCTGTTCAGATGGTGAGAGGGCGCGTCGCTTTGCTGGTTGCAGTGATTTGGCATTGTAAGGCTGGGGTAGGTCATCTTGGGGTTCGTCGTTGGCAGGGCGTTTACGAGTGTTGCGCTCGTCATCGTCGACGCGATCAGAGTCTCTGCCCATTTTTGGATAGCTATTCCAGTGTAATTTTTGAGGTGCGTATGGCGATCAATGCTGGAAGTGTGAATGTGAAGTTGAAGGTTACCTAATTGAAGTGAAGGAGAGATGATGCAGTTCTGTATCTAATCTCAGCGTTGCAGTTGTAGGTCTCTCATCCTCTGTGACCCACCCACCACCTTCCAATTCTGAGCCAATCTGCTGTGCCTCTCATCATTCATCCACCTCCATTTCCGATATCCACCCGACCATTCCATTCACTCATCAAGTAAATATCGCGATACCTTCATTCAACCTCTGTTCAGGTTAGAGTTCATTAGACGCATATAAAAAAATCTATATACCGGTGTCATGTTGTACGTACATCGTCCCATTTGCGAATATCTCTCTCTGCTGCACCTGCGCTCGCGACTACTTTGCGCCAGACGTAAACTGACACCATGGAATTCCAGTGTTCTTCCTCCCCCGCCACGATATCCCACCATGGGACCTTATGGCGCCGGTGGCATACATCCTGTACCCATGATAGAGACAAACAATACCTTGTCGAATCCAACGGGTCCCGAGTGGCAGTTTCTGGTCGGAGAAGGTAATCATATACAGCAATTGACACCTGTATTTGCGACGAGGTCATCTTGGTTAACATTGATTGAAAACACCAGGAACATACACACTTAAAGAAGACTTGCATCTCGCGACACCTCCGCCCCATCCCTCCGAAGCCACAGTCCCCAATCCGAACCCTCTATCAACTCTCCCGCAGCCTGCCAGCGCTGGCACTTCAGTGTCTCTCATCGCCCTCGAGACTCGACCAGCTCCAAACTTCTTATACAAAGGTCTTTCTTCTACTACCCTTGCCCTGAGCGGTGCTCCATCTAGTATTCAGGAACATCCCAACGAGGGCCGCTATTCCGCCGAGGGGGGAAAGACTAGCGAGGACGGCCGTACTGCCTCGACAAGTGATGCTCAGGCTGCTTCATTCTCTATTGGCTCTGCGCCTGCGTTTGGCGAAGGCAATGCTTTGCTTACTCAGGTACCGACCAAGGATGTGAATAAGAAGAGGAAGCCCAAGAACAACATGACTAAAAGCAATTCCTCCTTCATCTCTCGTGTCATTGTTAACGAAAGCCTCTCCAAGAAGCTTACTGAGCGACCGAACGATGGCCTTTTTGCTTTTGCCAATATCAACCGCGCTTTTCAGTGGCTTGATATGTCATCATCATCCAAGGTTCGTTCATTCGTGAGACTAGGGTCAGCCTCGAACATCTGGACTGACATTCTGGGCAGCAAGATTATTTGACCAAGATTCTCTTTACAAAAGCGCACTGTTTATGTCATGACGTCAATATCCACACCAAGAGCGTCTCGCACCTCGACGTTATTATGGGCTTCTCAACCGGCGAGGTCATCTGGTGGGAACCGATCTCACAACGCTATACCCGGTTGAACAAGAATGTGAGAAGGCACCCATCTTGTGCGATCTGACATGGGAAGCGTTGACAGAATATTCAGGGTGCAATCAACGGAACACCAGTCGCGGCAATTCGATGGATTCCAGGATCAGAAAACCTATTTCTAGCTGCCCATATGGATGGGTCGCTCATGGTTTATGATAAGGAAAAAGAAGATGCTCAATTCAACCCAGAAGAGGAAGCAATCAACGGAAATGCGAACGGAACCAGCGGCGAGTCCCTAGACGCCAACCATAGTGGAAATCATCAGAATTCCATTCGCATCAACAAGTCGGTGCACTCCAAAAATCAAAAGGTCAACCCAGTGGCCGCCTGGAAGCTGTCGAACCATCGGATCAATGCCTTCTCCTTTTCGCCCGATAACCGACACTTGGCCGTAGTCTCCGAAGACGGCACGCTAAGAATTATTGATTATCTGAAGGAAGAGTATGCCCCCTATATCCTATCTATCCTCCAAGAAAGCTTATCTGACTGATTTCCAAGACTACTTGACGTGTTCTATTCCTATTATGGGGGCCTGACATGTGTTTGTTGGTCACCGGACGGTCAATACGTCTTGACTGGGGGACAAGACGACCTGATATCGATATGGTCACTGGTCGACTCGGCCTTAGTAGCCAGATGCCAAGGACATCAGTCCTGGGTATCAGCCGTCGCCTTTGACACTTGGAGATGTGACGAACGAAACTATCGATTCGGTAGCGTGGGAGAAGACGGACGTCTTTGTTTGTGGGACTTCAGTGTCGGCATGCTTCACCGACCCAAAGCGGTATGTACTAACACCAGCACCACTCATGATGGGAGAAGTAGTGTTGCACTCCATTGCGATGTCCAACTGCATTATGTCTCCGGCAGAAATGGAAAGCTGACAATGCGCCTGCCTCATGTAGCAATCTGTACGACATCGTGGTTCTATTTCGTCGCGTTATACGGCCTTACAGCGAGCTGAGACAGCTACAACATCAAACTCACGCCTGCGATCCAACTCAAACCTAGATGCCGAAGACGAAGAGATGGCTATTGCACACCCCGTGGAGCCGCGAGCTAGAATTCCAATGCTTCCTCCCGTTCTTGTGAGTATGAATGCGAGGGGCTTATACAATGTGGCCAGGGCGGAAGGTATCGTTGACTAACGGTGAGATGAACAGAACAAATCGATTGATACGCACCCGGTGTGCTGGCTGGACTTTACGGAAGACGCAATTATTACAAGCTGCAAGTCAGGTAAGCAACACAGATTCAACAATTGAATCGATCTGCCAGTCCAATTAGACTTTGAGATCAGTGATCGTCGTTCCTGACATGTGCCGCTGACATGTGAATCTCTGAAAATAGGACACTTGAGAACATGGCTGCGACCTGGATCTGAGCTTGTGGCACAGACTAAGGGAGCAGAAGCCCCGGAAGCGGCGTCATGACGAACGGACCCATGCTGAGTGATAAAACCCCCCGTGAGCTTCGTAACGAAGGCAATGGCGAATGGGAGTCGGTGACGAGTTACTGTCCACCTTGGCCATGAAACGCCGCGTATGTCCAATTGCTACTGTACGCAAGGGGGAGTGGCAGTTGTTGTTCGAATCATTGGTTGTCTTCGGGGATACGTATTGCATTTCATGTATGATAGATAATGAATGAATCAGAAGATCCACCTCAGATCTTGGCTTTGCTGCAAGTTTTTAGCCCGGGATATCAATAAATCAGGTCTTGCTGGCAGCTAAGGAATTCGCTTGGACGCCGGCTGGGATTATCAAAGAGTCATATACCTGTTGGGAATCCGTTTTGGGCTGCCCAGCAGGAGAAACGAGTCGGTCCTATCAATCACACGTCTCCGTTAAGCCCACATGGAATGGAGGCTCACGGAGGCTCTTCGGTAGGTCCACAATAGATGCAGGACCCTGATTTTAGGTGTTCGATTTTTTTTTACATACACATCAGAGATAAGTGGATAGAGGCTAGCGCACGTAACGATTACATACATCCAATTGCTGCACGTTTTGAGATAAGTAAGAGAGCAATGAGGCTGAGATATCTTTCATGTTGGTCAGAGACGTAAGATATGCGAGTGATGACGAGAGATAAGACTAGGTCGGTGATGTCAGTTTATACGAGACTCTACTTAAGGAACGTGTGTGCAGTTGCGCAAGCACTACGCAAATTTGTTGCAAAATCTTGTTTGCTGGTATCTCAACTAATGGTCTTTATCTGTCTAAGTAGTGGATACTAAACTCTCGACTTGGACATTGTGTACGCAGCTAATGAGAGCTTATTGTACATAGGCCTGTTGCTCATCTACCGAGTCGACGGCGCTTGTACATCAAGACAGGGGCCAGGTCTTGCCAAAGCGTAACTTGAACCTCAAACGCACAGAGTTGAAGGTTGGGTATCGCATTGGTTGAGTGAGGAACAAGCGTCATGTATGATCCTTGCAAATATCGGGAAAAGGGAGGGGGACCACTCAGCCCACTAACACGGCCGTTGCCGAACCAAACTTGATGGACAGGGGCCAGCCAGGACAGACCATCATGCGGTGGCTCGCCTGATGGTGTGTGAATCGTTGAACACCACCAATAAAACAAGGAGGTGTCGATATAATTCGACATGTTGTTATGTCGTGAGAATCAGGCAAAGACTGGGAAACTCGTGATGAAAAGAAATAAGAGGCGATAGGGTAAGCTCTCGTTGCGACTCAATGTGATCATGAAGCATGGATCGCGAACCTCCTGCACCTCATAAGTTTGGTAGGAAATCTCACGAGAAGCCCCAATGGATCTTGTTTTAGTTAGATACCTGAAAAAGGTCTTGAACTTGCGGTGACACGCGCTGGCGGTAAAGTCCAACCGGATTGATGAGTCCTCGAAAGTTGCTCCTTGCTGGTTGATTGGCTCTGGAACCAATATCCTATCCCTGCGCATCATGTTAGTGTATCTTTGGTGATTATCGGCATTGATATTCCGGAGCTTGAGCTAGACGTTTTACGCTTGGCGCGGCGATTACACAGCTTGCGTTTTTTTACAAGGCTGATTGCCAATGGGCCCGGTACTCTGGACTCCGAGTCGCAGGGCCCATATTTCGAGAATAAAACCTCAACAAATACTCCATTGACTTGTTTCCGGTAACAAGCCTGGCGAGACAAGCGAAAATGCATTATCTCGTAGTCCTGAAATCCTAAGGGACAGTCTGTAAACCCGACACAATGCTTTCGTTGACATGCCGACGCATGGCCGTTGTATATCCGAAGGGTGCATATTGACGTTGATTTCTTCAACGCTTCCATGCATGAGATAAAGTTTGAGCAAATGATGCTGCGCTGGTGTGGCACCGCCACAGATACGAACACACTAGCTCAAAAAGGTACAACCTAATTCTTGCGTAGCGCGCGAATCGTTGTTCGGGTAAATAGTTCTCGATGAGCTAGATCTCCTTGTTCGTCCTTTGGGTGCGTTGTCACGGCAGAAAAGTGGTCACCCGACGGGCGCTTGTTTGATGGAGACAAGCCAAGTTGAATGGGCCAGCCTGGGTGCGACACGATTCCTGTGAGCTGTAATACACGATGAAGCCAGGCCAAAAAGCCTCCTTGAAAGGCACGGCCGACAGTATAACTGTACGTAGTCATAAAACGTGACCCCGTGTGTGTTGCCGGCCTTGGGATCCGTCCGTATGCAAGAACTGTCATGAGGATGGATCCTTGCCAGCAGCAGACATACGTGCCGAGTCTGGATTCTGACCTTACTGGCATGATTTTTGTGGCCGAGATCAGCCATCAACGAGCTCCGCCGTATATTCGACATGCTTACCCCAATACTGCTGGGTAGTGATCAAACTTCAAAGATATTCCAGATCAGGGGCCGTTCCGTCCAGAAACCGGGGTCCGCTGATTTAGACCCGACGGTTACAACCCTTCAGTCCTCCTCGGTTAGATGTTGATGAATTGTTTGACGCATTAGGGTGCTATAGCAGCGGTCTCGTGCCCCCAACTCGAGAACTCCATATTCCATATCTATCCAACACATGTTCCAATCAGATCGCCATGGCTGAGAATCATATGATGAGTACCAGGTACTGTTGCGGGTGTGAGAGGATCTGTTGAGCAAGTAATAAATCTGCTTGCATCGAGTGGTTTGAATAGCTGGTTGTGACTTACGAGAATGATTCAGGCCAAAATTCTCCAGAGTGGGACATGGTAATAAACCTGGCTGGCTGAGAGCCCCATTTCTCGATAAGCAGCGAAATGATAGCGAATATTTAGATACGACAATGAACAAACACCCCGTGTTATGACTTTGCGCCACAATAACATGCCTGGTATGTACATGAACACTGACCTGAAAAGTCCTAAAGGACAAGGTTAGCGGGGCCGCGGGAATGAATGATGGGATAACGAGAACAGAGTGTTGCATCTCGAGTCGCTATCAACTTGGATACATTCTTGACATGACTCCAGAATCAAGGTCGAACAACTCAGGGCAAGGCCAAGGAGCAGCTAACCTACTAGCCTACCTAGGTAGCGTAGCCCTGTGAAAAGCTGCGTTTGGAACCAAAAATACATTGGGGGTTTCGGCGTGGGGGTTCTCAAGGCCTCGAATATTGAGAAAGATACGTGCAACAACACATTTGAGCCCCCTTTCACGATAATAGACCGGCTTTAATGTCCCTGGACTTGATGTATCGGGATGTGATTGATGACGAGAGGCGCCTACGTATGATGAGATAGAAAGTTACACCCGAGGAAGAGATATGCGGCCGATAATGCAGGAACGTCAAGCAACTGCTACAGCTACAGTGTTGCTGTTCCACACCCTCCTATCGAGGGAGAGGTGCCTGTTGATGACCCATACCCTGCCTGTGCCTGTGTTCACGCTCACACTCACCACCATCAGGACAGTATTTTTTTTAAGTACCTACCTAGGTATCTGGGGATCCAGATTCTCATCAACCTCTATCAGAAATTTGTATGAAATGAAGCAATTTCATTCATTCATACATACGCAAACGGACGGTGGTCCTCAGGTACTGAGGTAGTTATCTATCTACCGTGATGGATCCTGGGCGTTACGACGCCACGAAACACAGGTGCTCGGCGCAGCGTTGAAAGTGCAGGGCAAAGCTTCTATGAGGCTTCGATAGCACGAATCGTCCCGACTCATGCAACAAGCTCAAGGTTCGCCCTGCCAGTAACCAGCCTCAAGCCGTCGGCCGGCGTCTCCGCCCCACCAACCATTGTGCAGGCCCTCAAACCTCTTGGTCTTGCCCAATATTAATTATCGAGTCTCTTGCGTGCTCTACGTACTGTACAGTAGTAGCTAGCCGCGGTGGTTCTCGCTAGTAAGATAAAGAGGCCGAGACAGTTTACAGTGCAGCCTAGTCCTCCAGGGCCCTCTCATCTGTAACAACAGACAACATCGTCAATGATGGTTTGCTAACGTTTCGTTGACTCCCGTTTTCTCCGGCCCGCCGTCATCCGACGGCCGTTTGCCTTCGCAACATTCCGGGCACGTACGATGTACGAAATACATGATACATGATACATGATACTTGCAGCCAAATCGGAAGGGCCATTCTGTCCCGTCCCGTTATTACCGTTACAGCACCGTCCATTTCCTGCATCAACCGCGCCATGTCGCCATAGCGATCTGCCCGGCTTTGGGCACGGTAACTATAGACATAGGTAAGAAGCTCTCAGCAGGGCAGACAGACCCTCTTATCAGTTATCACTACCTAAAGAGGGTTGGACCATGCCCTGAACGTTGGCATGACAGGGGTGGCATTACTGAACTGATTGACTGATATGGTCTGGTTCGGCTCTAGCAGAAGCCGTCTGGCTGGTCATGATCAAAGCCAGATGCGAGCATCGAATGTCATGCTAATCTTTCTCAACTTCCTCACTCTTTTCCATTCTCCCATGCTTTCCCAGGATACGGAGTACATGCAACTGGAATCATGATCAAGCTCCACACCCATCAAAAAAGATCATTGTCGCCTCCAATCGCTGCCCTGTTCCACCTAGCTAGCTACTTCCGTTGCCTTCTCGCCAGCCGCCTCTTTGTTCATATCCATATCTTTTTTCTTTCCACTGCTAGGTACATTTGCGTAAGAAATCTTTAGTGAGACCAACACGGTGGGCGTCTTATCAGAACAAGACCCTCTTTTCTACTTTCGTCACATCGCAATCCTGACTCCACCAAACGCCGCGCCGCTTGATCTGCTCTGCTTCGCGCTATCATCTGTCGCCTCCCATTTGCATGGAACTTCCATTACCCAACCCTTGTCTATCCCGACCCTGGTGGGTTTGGACTTTTCCTGATCTCACAGCCCCACTCAGCTTTTCTAGAGGCTGTACTGTACCCACCACATCCCGCCGACTCGTGCGTGGCTTGCGTTGATGTAGCTCGTCACTTACGCACTCTGCTTAGCCGTGATCCCAAATAAAAGCGTTCCATCTCCTCCAATTTATTCTTCCCTTCCTTCTAGTCCCCTTCTTGGCAAACCACCAGCCAATTCCCATTTTGTCTCCTACCTTGCTGCTTTGCAGCAAACCATAACCACTTATACGACACAATACGATCATGCCGTCCTTTAAGCCCTTCGCTTCAGTGACGGGGCGTAATTCATATAGTCTCTTTGACATCCGGTACGGGCATTCTCAGAGATTCATCCTCATTCTAATTGAGATGGCATACTAAATGACCTTGGTGTTCAGCTTAGACAGTGATTTTATCGTCTTCCGCGGAAGTGACCATGAATCTTCCGGTCAAGTCCTCAAAGGCACACTAGTATTGTGCCTACAAACATCGCTAAAAATTGAGGACGTCCGGCTGCGACTTGTTGGAACTCTCCGCCATGCGTATGTTTCTCTAATATCCGACTTGGAAGATTAATGCCTTTTCAAGAACAATAACTGACTTTGTGTTCTTTTACAGTTGGGCGGATCCCAGGGGAAGCGCTCCCGGTGTTTCAGGCCAAAAAGTTGACAAGACGCAAACGATTCTCGAGCACCGATGGGCACCTTTTGTTGGCACTCACGGGAAGAGCATGACGCTCCCCGCTGGAAACTACGAATGGCCTTTCGAATACATGCTACCTGGTAACATGGCTGAGAGTGTTGAAGGAATTCCCGAGGCATCCATCACCTACAGACTGAGGGCTACCGTCGGACGTGGAAAGCTTGCATATGACCTGCACGCCAACAAGCACCTTCGAATAATCAGAACATTAGAGCCTGGCGCTTTGGAGTTTCTGCATGCGATGAGCGTAGAAAATATCTGGCCCAACAAGGTTGACTACTCGATCATCATCCCACAAAAGGCTGTGGTCTTTGGTGGTTTGGTCACAATGGAGATGCGATTTACTCCCCTTCTTAAAGGACTTGAATTGGGCGATATCACTGCGAGGTTGATGGAGGTTCGCGAGTGTTATGTTCAAGGATCTGGTTCAGGTTTCGGCACCAAGGAACACCGAACAGAACGCGAAGTCTCGGTGTGGAAGTTTGAGGCGTCGAGAGAAGAGCACTGGCAGGACATGATCGAGGATACTGGTCAAGAAGGATGGGCTTTGACAAAGAAGCTCAACTTACCCAAGAGGCTGCGCCAGTGTGTTCAAGACCTGAACCACCACGGCATCAAAGTCCGTCACAAGATCAAGCTCACTGTTGCACTCTGCAATCCCGACGGCCACATCTCCGAGGTAAGTCCATTTTTGAGAGAGAGAGAGAGAGAGAGAGAGAGAGAAGTGAAATATAGTCCACTGACATCTCTTTTGCAGCTTCGAGCAACACTTCCTGTGTCAATTTTCATCTCCCCTAACATGCCTCTTGATGAGGAAGGCAATCTCGTCGACCAGTCACCAACCACGCCCAACAACGAACGAGAGCTTTCAACTATCGCCCCCCCAGGATATGGCGAACATGTTCTTGACCAGTTGTATGAAGACGTCGACGTTAGCGGCTTCCAGACACCCGGTTTCCAGTCAGGCGTTAACAGCCCCTTCTATGCTCAATCGCGGGCCGGCTCGAACGAAAACCTCGCAGCACTTGCTCACAGTCGACCCGTTGCCCCTGCAGCACTGTCATCTCGACTGGCCGATGTATCACTCGATCCTTCTCGAAGAACAACCTCCTCTACCTCGCTGGGCTCGCTAGGCTCACCTGGATTTATGTCCCCCACATCAGCACCTCAAGGCCCAGCTCCGCGATCGGAGCCCGCGACTGCAGCACTCACCAGGACTAACAGTTCCGAGGACTCATCGCGCAACTCAGCCGAGCACGTTGACCTCGACGCCTCGGATTTGACTGAACTCAATAAGGTACCTAGTTACCAGACAGCCGTTAAAACGCCAGCGCGTTCACGTGCTGGCACTGGAGACCTTCTTCTGCCTGATTACCAAACAGCGCTCAGCGCTCCCAGAACCCCACCTGCTACAGACCACCCAGCGGATCCTTTAGGCACAATCTCGGAGGATCAGGATGGTGAAAATCATACTCAGCATGTTTCGCGCCCAACCAGCTGGATTGGTGGCGGTCGCGCTTACACGGATGATGCCTCAACTTATCGAAGGATGCATGCATCGCAAAACCGCAACCAGGTTTTCTAACTGGGCGGGTTCTTTTTCTTGAATCACGGAAATATCGCCACCGCATGTGTGCGAATATGTTTTGGGAGCCTCTTAAGGCTTGGCGGCGTTTATGTGTTTCATACCGGTGATGGGACGGATCAAATCATGGGAATAGACTTGGCGTACTTTGGAAAATGAGCGACTTGGCTCGGATGATATTAGCCCGATATTCGAAACAGAACAAAGCGTAGGGAGAATGATGACAAAGAGTATCAAAGTTATACAATTAATACCCTTGAAGGATATGATAGTTAAGAATTACGAAGAAGAAAGAGAAGAAGCTTTTAAAGCAATTAATTGGCCCTATGCCTTGCGAGTTCAAATGGCAATTCAGTAACTACCTAGGTACATACAGTAGCATCTTAAATTGCCAGTTTACCAGTCATCAACAACAATGACATAGGGGGCGTTGGGCTTTGTGGTCAAAATTCTTCGGCAGTCGGTGACATCCGTCCAAAAGCTTGTTGGACTTGGCCAGTGGATCTACCAGTTAAGGTGGTGGGTGTATTGAGAGCATCCAATGTGTGAAGCATGAATTCCAGCTTGGGTGCGGAAGAAGCCATTGAAGTGGATGATGACTTTGATTATTAATCAGGGTTTCTATTATCAGAGCCTGATATCATGATGTAATTCATAAGGACTTTTTCGTCTGCGATCAAGTCTTTAAAGAGAGTTCGCTATTTGCTTCCATACCAAGCTGGTCCTAGTGGAAGTGTCGGTGCGACACAATTTAAGGGACCACGCACAGAGTTTGCAGGATAACTGACGTCATTATCCGGTTATCAAGAACGATAATTTACAGTACCTACCTATATTGGAGTTGATGATTTTGGGCGAACCATGATTGCAACAGTTAAGATACAGTATAGATTAATTTGTGGCTAGTTTGTATAGTAAAGTATAGTAGAAACCTATCGCGGAATCAAACTTCAAGTAATCAGCTTAGAGAAGAGAAGATTCAGCAGGTGCTCAATCTTTGATCCTTGAATAGCTGAAACTGGAGCCTTTGATAGGTTGAGGGGGTACAGAATGAATTACACAAGTACAACAGCAGTAGCAGAACATACTTTTTTGGGGTCTTTTCATAACATGTTTGCGTATTTTAATACAAGAAGATCGATGTAACTAACTGATTCTCATTCGATCACACCATAGCGTTCTCACCGACATCTATGCTACCTCCCTTACCTCCTACTGTAGAGGGTTTCTCAACAAGCGCTAGACTTTCAGCTTTCCATGGCTGTTTCAATCAACAACCCCTCCCACCTGAGCTCCGACGTCATATAAGCTCTCCTGGCGATCACTCCTTTAGGTCGAGTTGCATACAGTACACGTTCCTACCTTAATACCTATCCACGACGTCAACATTAAGGTAGCGTGATGATGGGTTATTAGTGAATTCCCACCCACCAGGAAAATCAAGCACAAATTCATGCTCGTCCTTCCTATATAACCCACTGATCTCCCGCTTGCACCCCTGTACAGAGGATCGGAAAGAAGCTCATACCCTTAACCGTGATACCCCTCTTCGCGCCTCCCTCCCTCTCCCTGTCCCTGTTCGCCAAGCTTGGACAAGTGAAATTTAATCTCAACACCACAATCCTACCTAATTATCATACGCATGATCGCCGCCTCGCCCCTTTGACTTTAATAGCCACAACACAGCACCCACAAAGCATTGCGACCGTTATCGCCCAGCATGGCTTCACCTACAACTTCTCTGCCCTCGAGAGCTACTACTGGCTTCAGCACCGCTAGTGAAGACGCGATCCCTGAGGTTGATCCCTCAAGCGTATGTCACCCAAGGCCTCCCTGTACAATTTCCGACGAGCTTGAACTAATTCTGTGAACAGACTGCGGGTTTGCTCGCTGAGCGACTCCAGGCATGGAAACATGCTGTCGGCTATATCGAGGAGTATATGAAAGCTATGGAGAGGATCCATGGTCATCACGCCAAAGAATATGAGAGAGCGCTCAAGGCAAGTTAAACTCAATTCCAATTTCTGCGTTTCTTTGCGCCAGCAGAGACATAGTATTAACACAATGCTCAACAGTCTATCAGCAGCCCTCTCAAGGAGGGTCATCACTTCGACCAAAGCCTGGGCGGCGTCGCTGGCTTCTTCGAGAATATGCGTTCAAACACCCAGTCCCTCATCAATACAAACATCGAGACCGAAAAGAGCATCAAGGGCTCCGTCCTCCCCGTCCTCGAGCGTCTGCACAAGGAGATCAAGCACAAGGCCAAGGAGCTCGCCCACGGCGCTGAGAAGGGAGCTAAAGAGGTTGACAAGGCTCGCAACACCACACAGAAGCAGATCGAGCTGCTTGGACAACACGCCGCTTCTTTTGACTCGGCCGGGGGCCATCTTAACAGCCATGATGACCCTTATGTTGTCTACCGTGGTGTCCTGCACCGTCTGAACAGCCAGGTTATTGCTGAGAACAACCATCGAAATGATCTGATTGCCGTCCAGAACAACTTTCATAGCTTTGAGGCTCACATTATTGAGGTTGTCCAGCAAGCTATGGAGGCCTTCACGCAACTCGCTGGTGGCCAAGCTGATAAGACCCGTGCTCTATACAACGATCAGCTTTCTGTCATCCAACGTATCGCCCCTGATTTTGAGTGGAACGCTTTCAAGGCCCGCAGTGCCGACCGCCTCGTCGACCCCAACGAGCCAGCCCGTTCCGTCGACGCCATCCAGTTCCCTAATATGGATCACGTTGCGACCAAGGCTCTCATCGAGGGTTCTCTGGAGCGCAAGTCGCGTAACAAGCTGTCGTGGGGTTACTCGACTGGTTATTACGTCGTCACCCCTTCCAAGTTCCTTCATGAGTTCAAGGATTCGGATAACAACCGCCAGGACCCTAAGCCGGAGCTCTCCATCTACCTTCCCGATGCTGTCATTGGCACTGTTCAAGGCGAGAAATTTAGCGTCAAGGGCAAGGACAAGTCCAAGACCATGAGCAGCAAACTTACGGGCTCCACGGAGCTCAACTTCAAGGCGCACACTGCTGCCGATGCTCAGAAGTGGTTCCAGGTTCTCTCGGAATGTGGCAAGACTACAGCTCCTCTGAGCACAGGATCTAGCCCGGCCGGTTCTACACCCACGTCGCCCAACCCTCAGGTCACCGCCGACCCCATAGACTCAAAGGTTCAGTCTCCCACAACTCCTGCAACTGAGCACGGCGGCCAGGAGGCTGGTGTTGTAGGCGGCGAGGCTCCCGCAGCAGCTCCCGCAGCAGCTCCTGCAGCGACTCCGGCGGCGGCTGAGAAGAAGGAGACAGCAGTTTAATTGTCGAAATGAGGCGGACGAGAAGGGCCAGCCATTGCGTGCGTGTGCGCCTACACAATTGTCTGAAAGGATGGGGTTTTCTATGCCCAGTCCTACATACACAGGCAAAAAGTGATTTTTTCGACTTCTGATTTGACTGTGGTTCAAAGTGAGGCTAACGGCAGCAACTTTATAACCGTATGGCGACAGTCCTATTGACGTGGCCTTTGGTGGTTTGAGGAGGAGAGGAGGCGGATGAAAACGACAAGTACAGACTTCTAGTTTCGAGGTGATGTCTTTGTTGCCTTGATTACTATTTACAACTTGGATGAGGGAGTGAGAGCAGATAATGTGGATGACATTGCATTGGTTGCGCTATTATGAAGTTGGCTTATACCTGCATACCTACTTTACCTATATTCGAATTATTCATTTTTATTCCTTTCCACTACAGTCGACTTGTATGACATGTACTATGGTACCTTTGTGTATGGGTACCTACCTGTTGAGCATATCTACCCAGTAATCAAGGTTTCTTTCCTCATAAACCGAACCATGAGCCATGTCATCGTTATAAATAAGCTCCAAAGCGGTTGATTGAAAGGGCATGTCTTGGAAGTGGAAGTTGTCACTGCACAGCCAAATCACATGGTACTGCATAGTAACCCGGGGAGGTTGTGTTCTCTTCCGTTCCATTGCCATTAAAGCTGAGCTGAATGATATGCATCTTCCCATGTGCGATAGACAGCGTGGCTTACGCTGACTGGTCTCTTACAACGATGTGATTTGTGAGGGTATTATCGTGGGGATGCGAACCGGTGGCTGTGGGAAAACTACGTGACAATGACAAGTAATCGAAGTCTTCAGAAGTGCAACTGACGCGACGATATAAAGGCCAAGTCAAGAGTGAGGCGAGCATATGCACATCATAGTATTCCCGTTTCGGCACTTTAATGTCTTGATTGACAACCGTTTTAATTATCTGAGACTAGACATAAACCATCCGGTTGGTTCCTTCGGCTAAAACAGGGCGAAATAAGAGGCCACGCGCGTAGGATGCCTTAGTAAAGATCATGGGTGGACAGCCAAGGCGATCGGATGCAAGGATTATCAAGCTCTGGTGGAAAGTGAAGAAAAGATGCCGTTTGACTGTTGTCAATGAGTTGTCGTTCAAGGATCTAGTTCCTGTCAACATTGAATACTCCAAGATATGCGTTTCCGATGACTTTTTTTTTTTTTTCCCTTTCAACAATGGAAGTTATAGTATTAGGAAGCTTGTTGTTATCACAACACAGTTGTGTGAGTGTGGGCGGAATAGTACTCGTGAGGCTGAACATGAACTGCCTTGTCCTCTACACCCTCTTTCTAAATCCTCCCTCTCTCATCGGGCAAATCCAAGGACGCAGCCGTTTCAGTGCAGTGTGGTACAAAGAGAATTTTCCATCTCGGCGTGTATATGCTTAGACGAGGATTATACTACAAGGTATCCAGAGAGCCCAGTTGAAAAAAAAGACATGCACAAGTTCGCCCTGTCTTATCCAAAGACATAACTTGCCAGTTCACTTATTCATATTCTTGTATAAAACTCATCAGTGTGTGCCTTACTGCGGACGCCTTAACGCCTCCTTATGATCAGGCTCTGTAAGAATTGTTGCGAAAAGTTACTACGTACCGAACAAGGCTCTAGACCACAGCTCAAAAAGATGAGGTGAACTTACTAGGTCCCCCTTTTCAACAGCCTTCTTCCTCTTCCTAGTCCAATTTTATCCTTCGTTTCTTGTTTTTGGGAAGGTTAACAGAACTTCCATCATCACCAGCTTCAATCAACGCCAGCATTTACAACATACAGGAAGACAACATAGAGATCGAATTGATTCGGAAACGGAAAACCCGAGTTTTGCAGTTGCTTGTCATACCCCGATGCTTGTCAAATCTATCACTATTGCTACGGCCTTGATTGTCCCAGGCTGAGCAAGAGGCATCACCAGCACAGTAACTATCCATCCAAAGAGCAAACACAACTTCAATTGAGAATTTTAAGGGCAAGATACTGCAATACACGGTCAAGATGATGGCTAAACCTTGGAACGAACACCGCGGGATTATTACCAAGTTGTACATCAAGGAGGGCAGAACACTCAAGGATGTACGCAACATTATGAAGATGCAACACAACTTTGACGCATCGTGAGTTTCTCCCTCGTCTCCTCCCTTTCATTTTGTAAAACATACTGCGGTCCAATGCCCGATCAAGAGTGGGTCATAGAAATGTTGTTGCTGACAACGGGCTGTAGAATCCGCTCCTATCGACAACATTTTGATAAATGGGGAATCGGCAAGTACACTTGCAAGAAACGTGACGAACGCCGCCGCCAAACTCTCATCAAAAGCCTTTCTCTCTCTCCTCCGCACTCTCCTTCAGATGTGGTAGTGAAGAAAGAAGAGGAAGGTTCACCAGCTACTTCCACAAGCTCCATGAGCAGACGTTCCTCAGTGCAGAAACCCCTGCCTGTATTGAAGCAGCCCAATCTCTACCCAGGCTACTTCCAAGACCAAGTGCGACCTCAAGACGATCCGCAGGTCAAGATTGAGAATTCCCGAGCGCCGCTGTGGGAGGGACTAGACCTGGACATGTTTCGCGGCACGCATGTTGCCCAGGGCATGTTGCCATCGTGCGTATCTCCCCTCTCACGTCTTCCGAGGACTTCGGTTAACAGGCGCCTACAGAACTATGCCTCTCCAGCCTTATCCCGACTCTGGAAACTGGCAAACCCATCGAGGAGCACCGTCGTCATACGCTGGCAGTTCTGCACAGTCTTTTTGTCGGTCTCATTATGAGGATATGATCCCGCGGTATGTACCTGATTCTACGCTATATCCTCGCAACGGGGTGTTTCGGTCAGGCCTGCGAGCCCCCGACTTGTCTGTGGGCAGAGCAAATGAAGGCCCAGGCACTATGATTCACTCTATGGCCGGCTATCAGAGTGTTGCGCAAGGGTAGATAGGTATGTATGCAGACGACCGACAGCAAGCGTTAGCGACTACCAAAACAATCTCTTTGGTTGACAGGACTTGGTTCAAGGATAGATGGGCATATCGTTGGGTCACACTCCTTTCATAGGGGATTGTCCAAGATATTGGACAGACAATCGAGTATCAACTCGGGGCGTCTCATATTGAAGTTATACGTTATATTATTATGGATATTATTTAAATTGTTTCCACTTACCGTTGCCTCTAGTCATATCATCTTGTGTCATCTGTGATCGCGCAATTCTGAGATGAAAATAATCTCACATGGACCATGAGGTGAACTACAGTTTGTCACTTGACGGGTCCAGCATCGCCACAGCCATGCGATCTATCTCAGCACATGTAGCTATGGTTGAAAGCAAAGCTTGAAATTCATGTTAGCGACTCGTCATAAAAATGTTTGGCAAACAATGAAGGAGTGCAGCAATAATTTCAGGGTAAGGTGCCTTGTCACAGGCGTTATCGTCAATGCAATATGGCTACGTTGACCGTCGTGATATTGTAACATCATTTTAGAGTGAATGGGACGAGAAAAGGGGAAATAACTAACCTGGTAGTGGAGGCAAGTCTGCATGTGGGTGGGTAGGGACAGGTGGTCGAGGATGCTTTCGAAATGTCAGCCGCTGTCGTTGAAAAGACTGCATTGACGTGTCGTGAAGCATCTCGATCAGAAGATAAATGAGTTGTCGTCGTAGCGTAAGCTCGGACATATGCTTGTCGTTTTCATTTTGGATCATCATATAGATGATATGCAAATGCTGGGGCCGGTTGGCTACTCACATTTTCAACTACCTGATAATTGGTTAGCACAATTTACCAAGTGCTTTCGAGCAAAGTTTGCAATAGAATCGCGTGTCAGGAAATGCATGAATGGTAAGGTAAGATGGTGTCTGCATCGAAAACTCGTATAAGACTCGTCATCTGATGTTCATCAGGAAAGCGAGGATGCTGTTGAAATGTGCGTAATGTACTTACGATTGCAGATAAAAACGAGCAAGGTTGTATACACAAATTTGACTGGCAGAGCACTAGCACTTGAGGTAGGTTAGCCTCAGCAGCCCAACAACATCAGATAAGTGAAGATAGAGCGTGACGAGTCAGTGGGCGAGGTTTTCTAGGCCTGCCGCAAGGTGGCTTTTCTTGCTCATGTGGTATGATTCGGAGCCCAGTGCCGCTTCATCATGGAAAGTCGAGAGCGGGTCGATGTGAGAAGTCGCATACCTTGCTAGCATCTAAACTTTTCTTCAAGTTAGCACAAGCTACTTCATGCATGATAACAATTGTGAAGAATGAGTCTCAATCAGAAATAGCCATTTTATATCGTCAAAGAAGAACTCAGCCGGTAATTTCCAGCGTATATTGTAAAAGAAATGATCATCACGAGAGACGGGAGACGATGCCACATGGGCGCCGATTGCAAACGTACCATTTCAGCCCTGATTGGGCGGGGGGGAAAGCCTGAGCATCCTCGCAATGATCCACCGCTTGGTGATGAGAGGACTATTGAATTGTCAGCGAATGTCCAAGGCTTGCAAAATGCTGAAGAAAAAGTGTGATCGTAGTCTTTCAGACTGACGTGTAAAAAAAGAGGTTTCATTCCATTTAGGTCAAAGACTCTAGTTTGCGGTGTAAAGTGTCATCAGGAAGAAAGGAGAGGCTGCGCAATTTTTGCGCGTACAAGAACTTACCTCAGCTTGATAATTGTTTGTTTTGTTGTGTTTGCAAATATTAAAGAGCTTGGAGAAGCAAAACTTTTTGTAGAAAAAAAGCTCGGACAAAAGCTACAATGTGGGGAGGACGGGTTCTTATTCTTCCGCGGCCGACTCCCTGCCAGCGCAAATAGTATGTTCGGTGACGAGTAGTGACGGCGATCCACTTCAGGAAAACTCAGTCAAATATGGATCTTTTCAACTGAAAATGAGATTGCAAGTCTTGAATTGCAGGAATTTATGTGGAGTATCTGATGTTTCCCTGCGATGGCTGGTAACCACAGTGAATAAGTCTGAGGCTGGCCATAATCCCTGCGTTCATTGGCTCACGTGATATCGCGTCTCAAGCGAGGTACCTATGGTGATACGCGCCTTTCATGTTAACGAGTCTGACGCCATGGACTTCTCCTTTCACTGCCTATAGCCACAATAGACCAGCATTTGACTGTATTCAACATGCCTGAAATTGCCGAAGGTTAGTTTCAAAATTGAATATATGAGATTAAAGTCAGTTACTGAACTAGAAACAGTTGCACGAATTGTCCACTTTCTACGTCTTCATGTTGTGGGGAAACGCATCGTATCCGCTTCAGCAATAGATGACAAGAATGTGTTCGGAAAGGTTGGCATACGGGGTGAGGAGGTAGCAGCTGCGCTAGAAGGAAAGAAAGTACGAGCCATCATCTCATGGTCACCATTCACGATGTTGATTTGTTATAGATCATTTCTGCTGGAAGCCAGGGGAAATACTTCTGGTGAGCCTCCTCTACCAACTACCCTATGCTTGCATCGATTCACCAGCGACAGGATAACACTCGAAAAGCCTCCACATCTGGTAATGCATTTCGGGATGACAGGTAAATATTAGCTATATGCCATGAAATTAACAAATACTCACCAACGAAATCAGGTTGGATGCATATCAAAGATGAGCAGACAGCATACACCAACTATTACAAGAAGATGAAGGAGGGCGAACACGAACAATGGCCACCAAAATTCTGGAAGTTTCAGTTCAAAACCGAAGGCTCCCCTGGTGTTGAAGTAGCTTTCACAGATGCACGCAGATTCGGCCGCGTACGACTTGTTGATTGCCCTGGGGATCAAATAAGGAAACATTCACCTCTCGTTGAAAATGGTCCAGATCCAGTTGTCGACCTCGATCGGTTCACGGAGGACTACTTGCGTGCCAAGATGCGAGCCCGTCACGTACCCATCAAGGCACTCTTGTTAGATCAAGCCATGATCAGCGGTATCGGAAACTGGGTGGCAGACGAGACCCTATACCAGGCCAAGCTTCACCCTGAACAATACTGCGACCAGTTCAGTGATGCCCAAATCGCCACTCTCTACGAAATGATCCGCTACGTCTGTCAAATTGCAGTCGACAAGCTAGGAGACTCAGACGAGTTCCCTGAGCACTGGCTCTTTAACTATAGATGGGGAAAAGGAGCTAAGGGCACAGTGGCTAAGTTACCTAACGGAGAAAAGTTGTCTTTTATCACAGTCGGCGGACGAACGAGTTGTTATGCGCCCGGCGTGCAAAAGAAGACAGGAAATACGGCTCCTGGGATCAAACAGGAACCTCTCGAAGAAAAGACTGAAATCAAGCCTCCCAAAAAGTCAAGGAAGAAATCGCCAGATGCAGATGAAGATAATGCACCACCGCCAAAGAAGAAGCGCGCAAAGGCTACTAAGGAAGCAAACAAGGATGCCATAAAGAAAGGGGCCACTTCTGAGGAGACACAGACAGATCTAGGGCAAAGGAGGTCTACTCGACTAAGGAAGTAATGCGTTGTGATTCGTATCGCCTCATATGAAAAGGTGCTCATCCAAAACATGTGGTCTGAGGTCTACCATGGTAAGGTATCATAGAAAAGCGATTACCCCCCTTTTAGCCATCTGGCCGCCTTGTTAGCGACATTCAATCCCGTGGTCTAGGATGCCAGCTGGCATTAAGTTCACATGATAATGCGTTTTAAACCAACATCCCGATAACACTATTTACACGGATCATCAACCTCTGCACATCTATCCACCAAAGACTGTATCTGTGTATGAAATTCGAGTAGATGTTATAATGACTGACCATGCCTACCTAAAGCAAGAAGGCTGAAAGTGAGGCTGGCTGGTAAGAGGCCACTTGGATGTGCCTCTTGTAAGCCATCATGCAATTTTAAGTGTCAATAGAGTAATGCAGAGCCCGTTGAATACAAGGCTGGGAGTGTAAGTCGATCTGGAAACATCCAATGTTGTCTGTCCAAGGGGGAGAAAAAAGTACCTTAATCTAACTTAGAGATACAAACGACCAGGTCAATAACACCGGTTCGCAGACAAAGAAGGATAAGCGTGAAAGAGGAGGGATATCTTTTTGTTATCTTTTCAACCGCCACTTTCGCCAGTTCGAATCCAGTCTATGCCAAGTACCCTTAGAAATCCAGAAACAGATATAAGAAATACATGCAGCAACTATCGTAGAGTTTTATCAAATCAGATACCATGTGCATGTGTGTGTACATGGATCAAGTGAACAACGTGCCACCTGCCCGCCATGTTTCCCATCAAATTCACCCAAAAAAAACTATCATATGTAGATGCCCGTTTAATTGCCATTGGATCCAGCGCCATTGACCTCGAGTTTCCCCTCAGTTTTCTCAACATAGGCGACCAAGTCAGCGATAGTGCAGACCTTCAACCCCCACTTACGGGCGAAAGTGATGCAGTCCTCCCCTCTCAACATGCCGTGGTTATGGCGAAGAGCCTGGCCCGGGGTTTCCTCACCGTCGTTGACAATCTCGCAAATAGCTGCAGCCTGTACCTTGCCAGCCAGTCGGCAGAACTCGGTAGCAGCCTCGGTGTGACCAGGTCGCTGTCGAACACCACCAGGGCGAGATCGCAGAGGAAGCACGTGACCTGGGCGACGGAAGCTATCAGGACGGGCATTAGGGTCGGCGAGGGTTCGGCAGGCGAGAGCGCGGTCGCGAGCGCTGATTCCCGTTGAGACAGAAAGGTCGGCTGAGTCGACAGAGATAGTGTAGGCGGTGCCTCGAGGGTCCTGGTTGTTGGGGACCATCTGAGGGAGATCGAGAGAGGTGGTGAGGGCGGGAGAGAGAGGAGCGCAGACGTAGCCGGAGGAGTGGCGGATGAGGAAGCCCATCTTCTCGGTTGTCACGTCTTCAGCAGCGATGATCAGATCGGCTTCGTTTTCTCGTGAAGGGTCGTCAAGCACGACGAGAAACTCTCCATTTCCTGTCGCAAATCATGTTAGCGCAGTGATACAAGAGATGGGTGTAGATATCACATACGGAAAGCCTCAATCGAGTCAGGGATTGAGTCAAACTTGTTCTGGGGGATTGTTGCGGGCATCTTGAAAGTGGGATAGGGAATGATGGAGGAGGAACTGGAAGCGCGACGTATTGAGTATGCAGTAGCGATTGGTACTCCTGAGAAAGCTTGGCTCCTTGACCTCGGCTTGTGACTGCGAATGCGACGGTTGCGACGGAACGCACGAGGAGAGCGGGTTCGGAGGCCGAGACGGAAGCGGCAGCGGCAGCGGGGGATGATGAAGGAGGGGAACTATTTTTTTCTGGGTCAATTGACGGGAGTCAGCCGATCCGGTGATGCACAGAGTGTGAAAAAAGGAAGCAATTGGTTGAGTGTGTAATTGTCCAGATGATAGATGAAGGAACTGTATCTATTAAATATGGTCGGATACGGCATTTGATTCTTGTATCGCATGATTCAGACAGACCTTTTCTCCAAGCCAAAGTCAAAGGCCCCCCGCTCCACACTACGGTCTTTATCACAACCGCGCGGCGAATTTCCCGCTCTTACTGCGCAGCAAGTACATATAATCAACCCGGCTTATCCGGTCTAAGTAAGCCCCAAATCCCATGAATACTCCAAGGCCCGAGTAAGTTTATCCTCGGAGCCATTGGCTCTTTTGCCGCGTTGCATCAGCGTTGACTTGAGCTCACATGTCAACAGATATTGGTGATGCGAGAAGGGTTTTTACTTAATCAGGCAATTCGGACACTGGTCGTTCGATCAGGATTGGCTGGACGTGGTATCGCTATTATGTAAGCCCTTTTTTTAATGTTGTTCGACTAAGGAATTGCGAAGCATCAGTCAGCGAAGAGACCAGAACAAGACAGAACAAATCGTCTAACTACACTACGTAGTACTACCGGTATAACAGTAGTTGAACCGATAGTGGAACCGTCCGGGCCTACCTCTGATCGAATCGAATCTTGTCTTTCGTGGTTGGGTCTCTTTTCCAGGGTCCATTGAGACCATCTTATGTCTCTTGGCTTGCAGCTTTGTCATCCGCCAACTGATTGATCTCGCATCATCCACACACCTTACCTATTCCATCCTCAACTATACCAACCAACCGTAACAATCTTGCCTTACCTCCGAGCTTCCAACTATGCCGGCTCCGTCCCGGCCGGCGGGTACCCTCTTCCGCAACCTCACCCGATCAAGTCGGCGGCCATTGACCCTCCCTTCACCAGCGAGCCGCACCATCGCAGCCCCCATCACGACATCACCTGCTCTTCGATGGCATTCTACTTCCTCGTCCAACTCGTCACAAAACTTCTCCTCAGTCAACCCCGATGAAGTTTCACACTTCAATGCCCTCGCCGCCGACTGGTGGGATCCTCATGGCTCTTCGCGGTTGCTTCACCTCATGAATCCTCTACGTCACGACTTTATTCGCACCTGTCATCGTACCGACCCGGATTCTCCAACGCGAGACCTCACATTCCTTGACATTGGATGCGGTGGCGGCATCTTTGCTGAAAGTGCAGCTCGCCTACCAACTACGCGCCATGTCACTGCAATCGATCCAACTCCTGAAGTGCTCGCCGTAGCACGCGCGCATGCTCGAAAAGATCCTGGTCTTCGTTCCAAGCTCGAATATCGACAGACATCTATCGAGAACCTACCTATTCCTACAACCTCACAAGAGGCATTCGATGTGGTATCGCTGTTCGAGGTTATTGAGCACATTGACGCTCCAGGCGCATTCCTGGAAAAGGTGCGCCCGTTCGTCAAGCCTGGCGGATGGCTTGTTATGAGCACCATCGCACGAACCTGGATGAGCTGGTTTACCACCAATTTTATGGCCGAGGATGTTCTGGGCATCGTCCCTAAGGGAACACACGACTGGAACAAGTATCTCAACGAGGAAGAGCTTCGAACTTTCCTTGCGGGTCGAGGCTGGAGCCATCCAATGGTGCAGGGTGTCATATATGTCCCTGGACTTGGGTGGAAGCAGGTTGATGGCAGTGAAAAGGTGGGTAACTACTTCTTTGCTGTACGCCGATCCGAGTCCTGAAGGGCTTATTGAGATGTGTATGATTCATGTTGTTATACTGTTATACAAAAGTTCGGGGGCTGAAACTCAATCTTATGAAACTCAATTGTAGTTAGTGTAATGTTATTGCATGGCTAGTTTGATAATAGAGCATACGGAATGACTATATCGAAGCTTGATCTGAGGAAGACCATGTACTTGTGTTGATAATTGACTTTGTTGTAAACCTCAAGAACCTGTGATGAAACACGCGTCATGGGAACACAATCCTTGTCCGCCATGTTTCGGTTGGTAAGACTAAATCCATCTACTATTGTCGCCCAGCTTACCTATTATAGAAAGGAGCTCAATCAAGGCTGAGTTCTGCTAGCAATTCCTAATGTCGGGACGTGAATGACCGAACCAGTAACATCTCACGACGCCCTGCGGCTGTGAGAGCTGATGCAGCTCCATGTTCCTGGTACCATCCTGCGACTAACAAGGAGCTGCAGCCAACCGGGCTTATGAGCCTTGGCGTAACAGAAATTCGTGTTACATATTGGAGGCTCGTACAAACCAAACAGTGCTTCAGAGTGGACATTAATCGTTGTGGTTTCTCTGAGAAGCAGCCAAGTTCTGAAAGAATAACATTAAAGGTGTCTTGGGGTTCGGGCATGGGTGGGCAAATGAGGTACGTACAACCCGCCTCCCAAGATCCCTCCACAAAAAGTCGTCAACGCCAGGGCAGACTCCGCTGATTGACAAGGCTTACAGGGCCCAAAACGCCCTAATATCAACCTTGAACGCAGGACGACTAGGTTCGCGGCAGGAACGAGGGGTCAGTGACTGTCTCGTAACTGCACTGCAACGGTTCATCCACTCAAAAATCCACTCGACTTCCATTGGATTCAATCTGCCTTTTCCTCTTTCTTCTAGCTACCTACCTCCATCAGATTAAGCGTACCTTATTTTATGATGCGTGTTTTTCGTTGACAACAGTTTCAGGGCAATTCTCTTTTATTATCAATCGTTTATTTTTGATCTGATTTGTTTGTTTTGTCTCGGCAAGTCTTGTCTCAATCGCTCGCTGGCTCGTGTCTTGACTTGCCTAGCCCTTCGTTGTCTTGCCATGGGTTTGCTTGCTGGATGACGACGACTCTCACGATACCCTCTCACGACATCTGAAAGATTCATTGCATTATTGTCAAACGTCGCACCGTTCCCTCTGCCATTATGGTGGCTCTTCGCCTTTTCTCGTCTCTTCTTTATATACAATTTCTCCTCGTTTCCGCCTTGATATCTTTATCCTCTTCACAGTTCATCCCGAGCTCTGATGCTGAGTCTCGTAACCTCACAGTCGTCCGCTCACCTGCAAATCGGGATGTGACCGTCGCCTATAAAACCCCCGAAGACGTGTGTTCAACAGTATTCGACTCCCAGAAGCAGTACACAGGTTGGGTATCAGTTCCCGGCGACTATCCGACCAATCTGTTCTTTTGGTTCGTTGAAGCTCGTGAGCCCACCGACAGCCTCACCATCTGGCTCAATGGAGGACCAGGATCCAGCTCACTCTATGGTTTCTTCACCGGCAATGGTCCTTGTGAGGTTGTCGAAAAGGGATTGAACGAGTATGATACGCTTGCCCGGGAATGGGGCTGGGATAGAGCCTCTAACATGCTCTTCATCGATCAGGTATGTTACCCTCCGTTGTTATGAACTCATGAGAACTCACTTGTGCTTCTCCTAGCCTAACCAAGTCGGCTTTTCATATGATACGCCCACCAACGGCACAATCAACTTTGCATATGACAAAATCACCGAACCTCCAGTACCCAACGCTGACTTTCCTGAATGGGTGTTGCGCAATGGCACTTTCAGCACTAATAATGGAAATTTCACTGCCAACACTACTGAGACCGCTGCTATGGCTGTTTGGCACATGGTCCAGGGATTTTTGACCACCTTTCCACAGTACCAGCCTTCCACACGTTCCCACAACTCCTCGCTCGGCATCAATCTCTTTGCCGAAAGCTATGGTGGTCGCTATGGTCCTATCTTCGCAGAAACCTTTGTGCGGCAAAACTCCCGTCGTGAGAGTGGCGAGCTACCACGCAATTCGACCATTGATGTCCACCTTAGCTCGCTTGGTATCATCAATGGGTGCGTCGACATGGAGACTCAAGTACCTTATTATCCAATATTTGCCAGCGACAACACATATGGCTATAAAGCTTTGTCTGCCAGCGATTCCAAATTCTACCTCGACAAGTTTTCTGCCGAGGGAGGCTGCCGCGATCTCGTTCAGAAATGCGCTACCGATGCTTCTGTGAGCGACCCTGAAGGCGAAGGAGATGAGGAGTCCATCAACGATGTGTGTTCCACAGCTGTGAAATCTTGTTACGAGATTCAAGACGCCTATTCAAGCGCAGGCCGTGGTTACTACGACCTTGCTGCCCCATTGGCTGACCCCTTTCCGCCCATGACATTCTTAGAATATCTCAACCAAGACAGTGTGCAGCGTGCTATCGGCGCTCCTATCAACTACACCATGACCAATAGGAATGTCAGTCTTGAGTTCCAAGCGACAGGTGACCAGGCGCGTGGCGGCAACATACCTCGCCTGGCTTCTCTGCTCAACCAAGGGGTACGAATTGCTCTGATCTACGGAGACCGTGACTATATATGCAATTGGCTGGGCGGAGAGGCTGTTTCTCAAAGTCTTGCCAGGGAGGCAGGCGGGGAGTACAGCATTAGCTTCCCTGATGCTGGATATGCGCCCATTATCGTCAACGAGTCATACATTGGTGGTGTTGTTCGTCAATTTGGTAACCTCTCCTTCAGTCGCATTTACCAGGCAGGCCACGCTGTGCCTGCTTACCAGCCTGAGACAGCTTTTCAGGTATTTGCTCGTATCATACTGGGTACTTCCATTTCTACTGGCAAGGACATTGATGCCGCTACTTATAAGACTACGGGCGACGCCAATGCGACGCATACCGAGAAGCTGCCCAAGCAATTGAACCCTACGTGTTATATCCGCAACTTCCAGGGATCTTGCAATGATGATGCTCGGAGGCTAGCCGCAGACGACAAAGGTGTTGTTGTCAACGGCATACTGTATACTTCAATGGAAGATTGGCCGTTGAAAGCAGAGAAGACCGAGTCACCGACAACGCCTACCGCAGACCCCAGCTTTACGTCGGATATGACTGGTGTCTACACAGCAACTGAAACACCCGATGCTGCGGCATGGCATCCACCCAACTCAGGGTTAATGGTTGCTATTGCTGGTATCATGGTCCTTCAAGTTGTCGCTTGAGTTGGTCGATTTTGAATTTAAATTGCACTCTTGAAGCATAAGAGTGACACATTGGTTATAGACAAACCGTGGCGTTATTAGTAAGGGTTTCTGGGTAATGATAATTGATATCGGTTGGAAAAGCATTGCATAGTGTACTTGTTATTTGGATTAGGCAAGCTGAGTGAGTCAGCACAGGGAAGTAATGAACTGCTCGAGATACCCTCTGTCATCGCAAATATTTATATAGAACAAATTATAGCATTGGGCGAGATATTCGTTCTCATTATCAATTCAAACGAGGCATTCAAATAGCATTCCGGCTCTCGGACATTGGAGCACATGTACATAGTCGACCCTATCGCAAGCGGCATGCTACTAATTCGTTCAGATCTATCTGTGTGGCGGGGTATCATTTTATCATCTCATCGTTGTTCACAACCTCTCCTACGTCCTGAAACAGCAATCATGCTTCTTCCCTCTTTTCCCTCTTAAGTGGTCGTCCAGGGACGGCTTGTTGGCCTCTAACCCTAAGCTCGTCATCGCCATCACCATCGTCGTCGTCGTCGTCTTCCATTGCTTGCTGCTCCTGAGCCTGGCGGACGCGCTTGATGCGGCGCACCATGGCTTGATCCTGGAAGAACTCATGATCAAATCGTGCACGTGAGAATTTCTGCATATTGTGTTAATTTATGTTGAATAGCGCGTGAGGAGTAAACAGACCTGTGAGCACCCTGCCTGTGGGCACTGAGATTCTCCTCGCATGGGCAGATATTCAAGCAAAGCGGGCTTTTCGAATGTGTGCTTGCAGTTACGGTTGGTGTAAGGGTCCTTCATAGGCTGTAGCGTCAAAGGACAGTTGATGCTGATGACCTCGCGCGCAACCGCGATATCGTCGTCGTCGTCATCATCGACGCCAGGTCCCAATCCGGTGGTGCCACGCATAACAGGCTTTCCATCCCGAGTAAACCATCGTGAAGCATCTGGCAGTGGCGGTCCTTCCTCTCCAGCCATCGCATCGTGCCAAAGCTTCTTGAAGCCAGCATAGTCGTTGTTGAAGGCGTACCGCTGATGGGCGGGCATGCTTGTGTATTCCGAGTCTTTCTTTTGGCGTAAATCTTTGTAGGTTGCGATGATGCTCGACGCAGCTAGCTGCTCCCTTTCATCGTCCTCCTCGCCTCCCTGTGCTTCCGCTTCTCTTTGTTGCTGGGCTTCCGTGTTGGCTGCATCGTATACACCGCTGAGTATACCATCCTCATCTTCCAATTCAGCTCTTCGATCGATCAAATCACGAACAGCCTGCTCCGACGCCTCAGTCAACGTATTAACGCGTTTCTCGAACCCCACAAGGTGATCTTCTAGGCGCTGCTCGTCTTCGGATTTCTCTGTGCCTCTCTCCAATCTCCTGGCTTTCTGGACCTCAAGGGCCTCCCGCTGTGTGCGCAATCGCTCGTGTGCATCGCTGACACTAAAACCGAGTAGCCGAACGGACTCGTTGATTTGCTGTTGATAGACGGCTGTTGCGCGAGTATTTGATAGGTCGTGGAGGTTGCGACGGGCAGCGTCAGTGAGGGGACATGTTGGTGGTTCGTACTCAGGTAATTCTGTGACCGAAGGGTCTGGGCGGCTATGAGCTCTTCGAGGCATGGCGAGGTTTTGGGTGACAGTTGTGTGATTACGTGGGGATTGAATAGATAATCAGCATTGTCGTATTCTTTGTTGAGACGCGACCGCGTTAATTGAAAGGACGCGAAATTGAAGGCTACCAAGTGGAGCTCTCGAAATCTATAAACTATCTACCTTACATAGCTATGTGATTTACCCTAGAGCAGTGTTCGGAACTGGTGTTAATCAGGGTCCCTCATTCGAAAACCGGAATTGCAGCCGTCATTGATATTTCGTTCGCGGATGTGTATGTTTGACTCACATTCACCGAGGATCAACTCATCCTTTCGTTGTTAAGATCCAATTAATAAATGCATCATGTTGCCAGCGGTGAGGAAACATATTGAAGAATGGCGATGTATAATAATATAACAGATGCATCAACGTCAATTGACGGCTCTCAGTCCACTGCGTAATACACTATACATCGGTACAATACCCGCTACCAAAGCGTCACCGGTGACGATGCTTGGTCTAGACTTTCAGGCACAATGTCAAAGCTCTCCAACATCTCGGTGCACTTTTCGATACTTGTGGTCAGGAAAATCAACTGGTGGAATCCTCCTACCTAGTCTCAGGCGTTGGTTGACCTTTTAATCGGAGACCCAAAAAATTGGGACGTACGGAGTACTGTAGGTAGTTACGTGGAGACGGAAGCCTCCATCCGGTGCCTAGTGTGTTTGCTTTGATCGCGGCAAACAAGACTCAGTCCCACGCATCGAAGCCTTAGCAAGCCATCGCGCCTCAACACCATCAAACTCTCTCTCTCATCTCTCTTATCGTGCATCGGCTACAACATCGATCATGCAAAACGCGCTCGCTCGTAAAGATGAGCCAAAGCTCACTGACCAACAATGCACATGCATGTGTTTTGCTTAGCGAAGAGGGTCCAGGTCAAGCCCAGACCAGGCGTTGTTGGTGAGACTGCTGGATCAGTAGGCAACATCGTCGATAGGATAGAAGCTATCATTGTGATGATGTGATTGATGGTAGATAGGCAAAAGTAACAATAAAAATAACCCGGGAGCGATCAAATCTCTATCACATCTGATTATCGGCTCGAAACGCCAAGAAGAAGCAAAAAACATACAACTTCACATAATATAGATCCAACCTACTGAGAGAAGAAGCACGACATGGCATCTCCTGGAAAACTTACTGATGAGAATAGGTACCTACTGTACACAATCATTGCACCGATCCAGAGGCATCTTCAAAGTACCCGGCGATCTTGAGAGTACGTACTTGTGCGTTTCATCAATCTGACAGGCCGATTCTAGACTAAAGTGGAGACCCTCGCCGATGAGTACCGATCTTGTGTCTGGAGACGGTTGTTGGCGATCTCTTCAACTGCTCAAGGACCGTGGGAATCGAAGCCCTTCAACCAATCGACTGCCGCCCTACGAATTGGGTTTCTTTAACCCTACCCATGCCTGTCTCGACACTGCGCATACGCCTTCGTTGCGTGATTCAACCCCCCTTTGATGGATGGTTCTGAAGCAAGGTGGAATGTCTCTTTTAGACATGAGGCTGTAATGTATTAGATATCCCCTGCACACAGGCAAAGGGCTACAATATGCTCAAATATAACTACCAAGTCACGAAACAGCTTTCTCTCATCTCTGAAGATTGATATTCTACACCCAGATACGCAATTTCCAAAATCCAACAAGAGGCCGCATCACCTCATCATGACAACCAACACGGCCATCTAAAGACTATCACTACACCAGATTCTCTTCCTTCACGCCCCCCAATATCAGCCGTCTTTGTCCAATTCGCCTTCAGGGTCCATCACGATTTGAAATTGGAAGCTTTCAAAGCTCCGCCCGCACGGTTATTCCCTGACAAGTCTGATTCTCCTTGTCACTTGTGGGCCTTCCTCTGGGATAACTATCTAGCTGCATCCTTGGGCTCTCCACGAGCTCATCCTCGCTTACCCGCCAGTTCATCCATCTTACAAACCTACAACCTACTCGCTTCCAGTTCTTGTATCCGAATGATACCTGACAACTCCAACAACTTGTAACGCTGCTACTGCTGACTTCGTCATACCTGACCGCGATTGCTTGGTACTACCTTATCAGAACATACAGGCCCGGATCTGTACATTACCTTACTCATATTCCTTGTTCTCCTCCAACATGACAGCTTCAATGCGCACCGTCTCCTCAACTATAACTCTGGGATTCCCATCCCCACGTTCGCCCTCTCCTCACTGTTCAGCCATGGCATCCAAGACAGTTCCGGCTATGAATCCCTGGGAGGTGAATGCTCTCAACGTAGGTCTCAAATACAAACTTTTATCAAAAGAGGCGCCTATTGACTTTAGTAGTATGAATTCCCCCAAGAGGGCTCTTTCAACGTTGACGGCACCGTAAACTCTGCAGGCACTTGGCGTCGAGTCCAAGACCCCGTTATCTACCCCGGCTTATACGCCCCCAGCGGCATCGACATAATGTCCATCTTGGTGAGTTCACTTACACTGCGCTACTCTCCCTTAAGTCCACTAACCAAGCCCAGTTCCGTGTTATGAGTCGACCAAATCCTCAAGTTGTTCTTGGCCCCGTGGATTGTTCTGTCGCTCTGGTCGTTTGTGATATGGACCAGGCCGATGCTCCTGTCATCTATGTCTCAGAATCCTTCTCCGAGCTCACTGGATACGCAGCTTGTGAAGTCCTAGGTCGAAACTGCCGTTTCCTACAAGCGCCTCCTGGACAAGAACGCAGCCTTGGCAGGAAGGGCTCGGACAAGGTTGCTTCACATCGAATGCGTCAAGCTGTCCTTGCTGGAAGGGAGATTCAGCTTCCCGTTACCAACTACAAGAAATACGGCCAGCCCTTCAACAACCTCCTCACCATAATCCCAGTCCCTGTCGATGAGACTGGTTGTCGTTACTGCATCGGCTTTCTTAGTGAGATGGACTAAGGGCATGAACTATCCAACGATAGCGCAACATTCGGCGACAGTCATGACACTCACGACGGAAACTTAACGACACAGACTCTCATGTCCAGATTATTAGCTTACTGCCACGCCATCCAAACCACACCAACCAATGATACAAGGACGTAACCCGCGGCAGAAGCCCCTTTCGGCACTTCAAACCTTCCTAACAGTATCAACACTCGAACTGTCCGAGTTTCTTCCCGAATAACACTTAAGCACCTCTTGTCGGGGATTGGATTATCTACTCAGTTTCGGTATCTCTTTGCTTCAAGGCATTTACGAATATTTACGATACCCTCTGCATTGGCATAATTTGTTCTTTCTTCTTTTGCTATAGCGGCTTTGGCTCATCATATCGGAAGCACTTTAAGGTGTTGTGGTTCTTTTACTAGAAGACATGGCTCAGCGTTTTTATTTATTTGTCATGCTTTGGCCTTTTCTTATCATACTTTGATGATTTATGCCCCCATGTAAGACTTATTGGATTTTTAGATTTTCCCTGCTGGAAATCAGGCCCAGGCTTGGATAGTACAGCAACGTGGGTTAGGAAAAGACCGTTGTTCTGATTATAAACGTTGCTTTCAGGCATGAGCATATACTGTTAGGCGCTTGTGGAGAACATGCATTTTGTTTCCTTGGCATTGTGTGTCCTTGGTGTGAGAATACGGTGATGAGATCACGGGGAGTTGACTAGGATGGCATGGAACTGTCGATGGTGGATGAACTGCCGATTCGGGTGCCTAGTGATGGAGCAAATGATCTGACATATCATATCGGAGCATGAATAAATATACATATTCAAGCTAACAGACTTTCCATCCGAGCCGGCATTTGTGATGATCATCCTGTAACAACCGACAACCCTTGTCTCGATCTCCAGGCCCCCTGTCCTCCCATGAGATCGAGCCAAGTATTTGACAGGGCATATATGTACTTACTACAAGGATTCAGTGATGCCCAAAAGCCTAGAAACAAGCCAGGGGAAGAAGAGAATGGAGCCCGACGTTTCCTGTCAATGCCAAACTTGGCAAAGACGCAAATAAAGTTTCATGCAAGAAGCCGATAACTGTTTCAATATGTGGTTGAGGATCAGGAACATCAGCCAAAGAGAGGGCTTCTTGGGTATTACTAATGAATCTATAAAGGTCGAGAAAGGAAATATCATTGGTAGGTAGATAGTCCACGTTGCTTATCTACCTACTTATTTAACTAATAACTTAGAGACCAGACCTTGACAACCTGGGGGCCAAAGAAAAAAGCGGAATGCCTCCCGGGTCAACAAGACATCCTAAACTTATGATGATGTCTTCCTAAGGTTTATATTCTCTCACGCTAGGTAGGCAAGCCATCTAGATAATTTGATATAATTTATTTATTCTTCTTGTTATAGACTCATATTAGGAGACAATTAGAGGCCTTCTCGGCTTTTCCTGACTCCGAGGACAGCTGCACAGTACCGTCTAAGTGGACTTGGCATATCTTTTAAGATGAATTCTCAACAAGTGCTCCGCTGTGAGCAAGGGCATATCTAAAGCACACACTGCATGCATCGCTCGCATCACCGGCTGGGTTGTGACATCGAAAATTATGAGACCTCAAAGAGCCAAACCCTGGACAGATGGTTTCCGGGGCGCTCAAAGCTTGAGATGAGGTCTGGCTGGGCATTTCAGGCGCTGTGTTCTCTGAGGCCGGCGCCGAAGGACATGTCATCACCCCTGTATTCCATTAGTATATATACGCATAGATACTGATCTGATCTACACTTACACTCGAGTATGTTTTGAGACACTTTGTGAAGATCTTTAGCCTTGATAACTTGAACAACTGGTGTTAGAGAAATTTGACGACCGTTTTCCTGCTGATGATTCGCTACCGCTAATACAGTTCATTAGCACATATATAGAGGGCCTCTCCTGATAGCCTTACAATTGGAAGCTCCGTGACACTCATTTCCAACCTCTTGTGCTCTTTTTAGCAAATCCCACAAATGTTCTCCGGAAGGAGGTCGAGGGTGTAATGGCAGAGTATTGTTTGCTGGCTGCTGGGCATTATCTCGTTGGTGATTCGAGTTATTAAACAAAGGGCTCTGGGTTGGGGGTTCATGAATTGGTGGGCGTGGCGATGAAATATTGGAAAAAGAGAAGGCGTTATTAGTTGCCTGAAGCTGTCGCTGCAACAAAGGGACAGTGCAAGCTGGCGCTATCATTTGTGAAGGAGTGAGTTGTTGCCCAACGAGTTGTGCATCGCGTGCTTGAGAAAGTCTGAATGATTGACACTCAGAACTTCTAATGGATTGGGAAGGCTCTGAGAGCCCCATAGAAACGTCAAAGATGTCCAGCTGCGATGCTTGACCGGGGGCAGTGAGTCCATGAGAAGGCCGCTGTGAAGAAGGGAGAGAGTCTTCAAAGGGGCGTCGACTTGCCGGATTAGCCATGGGTCGAGAAAGCTCTGGCGCCCACGTAGCTTCGCTATTGTTTGCCCATGGCAATGATTGGTCAGAGAAATAATATTGCCGAGGAGGTTCTTGGCACTGATATGGGAGAGACTCCGTGACCAACATGACCGGCTGCCGACTCGACACATTTTTGATGGGTCGGTAGTCTCGTAAATTCTCCCGAGGAGGGTGAATGCTGTCAAGGGTTGGTTCATTGTTGGAAACAGGGAACTGTTGGAGATACCATCGGGGATATGGGAAAGTCTGTCCATTCGGCTGTTGGCTCTGTGGATGGTTGAGGGGCTGGGGAGGAACTACAGACTGAACAGGAAGGGTTGAGCAGCCCTTTCTGCGCAACGCACGCCTACAAGGGCTAGGCTTGTCCCGTTGTGCCATTAAGCTGAGGGTAATTGTTAGCGGATGATACTGAAAAGGGATTGATGGAAATCTGCTTCAGAGTAGCGTCAGTGGATCAATACTGAAGCGTGATGATTGTTAAGAGTTGACAGTATTGATGTGGAGAGGAAGGGAAGAGAGGTAGAAATTGCTTGGGGCAGAATATTAAAAGAAGGAAAACATTAGACTCTAGGTCTCGCCTTCCAACAAGGCTCCCAACTTTAGGTTATCACGCCCTACTGGAGCATGGAAGTCAAGTGTACGATCTTCAAGGGGAAAGATGAATTGCTTCGATGAAGACTATCGTAGGCGAGACTGAGTCATCTACTAGTGTTGTGAAAGTTGCTAGAGGAAAGATTTCAGTGATGGCCTCCATTAGAAGTATGTTTATATAAAGAAGTCAGATAGAGTTCACACGAAGTCTGCGTCGAAGTCGGTCATCGCATTGCTTGTGAGTTCCCACACGAAACTACTAAGATATACCACGAGATAAAATTATATTTCCGTGTTACTTTCCAGGCCGAATATAAGTTCTTCGCTACTCAGCCGTTAGGCCATGGTCTCGTGTTGATACATGCGTCGCGGAGGCATCAGGTGAGATATAACCTAAACTGTAGATAAGGTTGTCTCCTCAACAGCCTTTCAATGCGGCCCAGAAAGTACTATGAGCTTAACCTTGAACAAGTAGCCCACGTGGCATGTTGAGCCTCGACCTCCACACCCAAGGGTAATATCGCCCCTATATATACGTAACCGACGTAGTCACTCTGGTGACTTTTTAATACCTAACACTCTAACAAAAATGACGTACCTAACCCCAGCCGAATATAATATTAAGGACCTCTGTCATAGAACCCATCCTTCCAAACTGGTCAAATGCCCGCTGATTAGGATCTCTGCGATGTGCGAAACTGACACCCACCACATCGTATGTTTTCCCGCAATGTCTCATATTACCTAATGTTTTGATATCTTCCATCGAATCGCCCTTTCATTTATGCCATGAAATCATCCTCGATGCTTCCTCGTCCACTAGGCTGGTTGAGGTCGATCCTTCCAGCCCCTTCCACAATATCGTTTGTCTCCTGTGCACCTGGCGCCGATGTACTCGAGCGAACCTGTACCTTGACTTCGCCCTGAATGCCATCAACCCTAATTGTGGACACAGTCGTACCACCAGGTGCAGGGCGAAGGTTAGGTGGTGGCGAAAGGTTGACGAGTTCACGGAAGAAGTTGTTAGCAGCTTCACAGCCATCCAACAGCCACTTGAGACAGATAGTTACTCGTTCCTTGGCAAAGGGGTTGTGGTCATCGTAAGCGCAGCAATTGAGGAGAGGGACAATTCCGTTGTACTTGACCATCTGCATCTGTACGTCAGGATTTCCTGGGCTACTCTGGCCCGGTGGCGGCTGTAGGAGGGTGGCTATGATGGTGAATATTTGCCCTTTAATTCCGGACCAAGGAAATTTGTGTGCTGGCTCTTGCAGAGGAGGAGGTGGTGGCGACGGCGGGAGACCATCGTCTGCTGGTGCGTATGGCCGCTCGACCATGGGGTTTCCGCTGTTTTCAGTTCGGGATGATCGTTTGGGCAGTTCAATCAAAGGTTTCTTAGGCACTCCAGCCTCCAGCCCAGTTAAAATAGTGATAAGATCGTAGACGGCCTCCCATTCAATGAGCTTCGCCCGAGTATCCATCATCTCTGCAACGGTCGTGAGGAAATCGAGATACTGAGCCAGGCCATCCTTGGCGCGTTCCATATCCCAGCTGTCGACAGGGAACTCAGACGGATCGCAGTTCTCTTCCCGAATCTGAGCTTGAAGGTGCATAAGAGCCGCACACTCAGGGACGATACGGCTCCGGAAGAAACTCAAGAAGAAGTGAACAAGTTTGATATCGCGAGCGTTGTCCTTTGTTTCTTGAGAAGACGAGTTGTCGACTCGGGCTCTGAACATATGGTTGACGAGTCGGAGCAGAACTGTCTGTGCTGGTGAGATGATGTCCTTGGGGATACGCAGCGAGTTCCATGCGTAGGGGATCAAAGCGCTGTGATGAAGGGCCTCTACGATTTGAGTCGTCACCTGGAAAATGAGTGACTGTTCATCCTTCTCCCATACTGCAATGAAGACCAGCATCTCCCGCAGCAGGCTCTTCCCGCAGTCAAGGGCTAGGAACATACGACATCGGGTTTTTTGAAGGTTCTCACCCGCTCGAGTCAGTCCTGAGCCGGCATTGTCCAGAATGCATGACTTGACTATCATATGTAGAGCCTCGATCTGCTTGGGATCCAAGATGTTGGGTACTTCAGTCAGTAAGCCGGTCAATGGGCCCTCCCCATAAGATTCGTCATCGTCGGGGTCTTCTTCGTCCATTATATCCTCCACATAGTCGTGAGCATATTCATGATCATGGTGGTGGTGGTGGTGGTGGTGATGATGATGGTCATGATCGTGGTCATGGTCGTGATCGCATTGGCATTCACATTCATGCTCGTCTTCGTGATCATGGTCATGGTTACATTCGTGATGATGGTCGTGATCGTGGTCATGATCATGCTCATGGTCGTCGTGTTCGCAGTGGTGGCAATGCTCGTGATCCGAGACCTCTTCCTCCTCAACAACACCTGGAGGCGGAGAATGGTCTGTGCCACAAGAGTGAGCATATCGATGCACGAGGTTATTACGGCAGTGCTCCAGGCGGCTCTGAGCAAACTCTACAGAGGGCATCATGACGAGCCATTCCTCATAGTTTGGGTCACGAGCGTTTAGCCACCAGGTATCAACCTCTCGCGAAACGCGTCCATAGGCACGATCTTGCTCGAATTTGTCAGCCTCATCTGGCTTCCACACCGGGTTGATCTTATCCTCAGTGTTGGCCACATCTCCAGGAACATCCACAGAGCCATCTGGAAGCCAGTTCCAGGCCAACGGTCGAATCGGTGCCAGGTTTCCTGGTGGTTTTCCGGCTTGGTTCTCGACGTAATCCTTAAGAAGTTTCCTCGCAGTATCGCATAGCTTCGAGTTTCGATCCAGCCAGTGTTGGACCTGTCGCTTTGCCACGTCTGGCCGGAAGCCTGAGCCGTCGCCTAGACTCTCTTCAGGGCCCGAAAGCGCACCGTCGTCGTCGAACAGAACATCAAACCAAAAAGACATCTTATTCCTGTCATGTTTGGCAGTCCAGTTATGGGCCTGCTGTAGCGATGTCACAAGAAGCTTTTTGTCTAGAAGATCTAGTCAGTTTGCCGTTGCAGATTTCAAGACCATGGTGCGCCTACATAGTTCTGTAACATCACCAAGTTTTAACCTCTGCGTCTCATCAAGAATCTCCCCGTCGTAGCCCTTGCTTGTAACATTGACACAGAGGATAATTGTTTGATAGACCATCTGATCAAAGTGGACCGCCGCACAGATATCTTGTGGCACTTCAGGCTCAGCGTTGACGAGGAGATTCCGCGCGATGTGCATGAGTTTGATAAGAGTTCCTAAATCTTCCTTAATCGACGCATGGTTCATAACAATCAAGGCGGTGCTCTCTTGAGGAGTGACGCCCTTCTCTGGGTCGTTAAGACTTGATAGTGGCCCTACAGATCTTGTGGTGAGGCTGGGTATAGCGGCCGCAAAAATTCTTGTGAGCCAGATCCAAATCGCCACATTTCTCGAGATTGCTTCGCTACGCGCTGGTCAGTGATGAGACTTGGGCAAAACACGCGGCCAATACCTACCGAGCCTTGCGGAGTGTGTGTGTTTTTTCTAATGTTTTTGTGATCATAGAGCTCACTTTGGCGGCTGTCTGGGGGCCCATGAGAGGGGACTGAGTGTAATGCCCTTCAAGGCAGACGAGGGCGGCTGAGAAGCATCGCTCCTCGATGGTTTCGTCGGGACCATCTTCATGAGCCTCATTCAGCGAAGTATCATTATCTGGAAGTCGCGTCATATTGTCCTCTTGTGTCATGGCATACACAGTCGGGTTGATACAGTATGCAGGCGTGGTGACTGTATTTGGCTTGTAGGTTGTGGTGGGCTAAATTTTGGTGGAGCGCGGAAAATTTTGGCCCGCTTGGTCAGCATGATACATGATGAGGAAGCAAGAAAAGAGAGCAAATGAGGGACCCTGAATGCAAATTAATGTTCAGATAGACGAAGAAAAAGAGAACGAGCGCATATTAAATTCGAATCTTTTCCTCTCGATGCCTAAATTTGTATGTGTTTTTGTTGCCATTTTAAAATATTAGCTCCAGATGAAAGGAAGAAAGAAATTCAAACCCGCCTTGAATGCAGTGTAGCACAAGGGTTATCAAACAACGAAATACGCAGAAAACATCAGTATAGCTCAAAGAATCAAAATATTAAAAACAATTTTGCTGGAAGGTTGAGATGATGCAGAGCTACTTCACCCAGCCAATCTACCTAGTTTTAAGCACTAATCTTTAATGACTGAGGTAGGTACTTTAGGTTTTCCATGATCAAGACATTGCTGAATGTTTAGATGCGGTGAATAACCAAGGGCAACAGCCCATCATGATATTATACATAAGAGTCTAGCTTATATAGCAATCGTACAATATCGACCCTACCTGTCTGGCCTGTTGTTCATCAACGGCGACAGCCTCCTCATGCCAAAGATGATATTCTCCCAACCAATAGCAGAGTTCTGAAGGGTCCACGACCCCTCCATCCCACCTCTAAGGTACAGCACTTATCCAAGCACGTAAGCTTGGTCATGGCGGCGGGGTAGGTAGGTGGTATCTTACTCTAAAGGTTTCTCAACGACCGCTTGGATGATAGATATTTCCACGCGACGACGATAACCTTCTCTCTGCATCAACCAAGTATTACAATTATTGCTCCAACAAACACACGCTTCAATTCGCTAAGATGAGTGATCTCCCTACCACTTTTGATAGTACGCCGACCCTATCCTTCAAATCCGACTCCTCCGATTCAAATCAGGCGCAATGCTGATTCTTAAACCTCATAGAGCCCGTTCATATTGCCGTCATTGGCGGCACTGGTCTTGGCCAACTCGAGGGCTTCGAGCCTGTTGCTGCCCTTAACCCCATCACACCTTGGGGTCCTCCCGCGTCGCCGATCCATATTCTCTCCCACAAGGGCGTCTACGTTGCCTTCCTTGCCCGTCATGGAATCCACCATCAATTCGCTCCTCACGAGGTCCCCAACCGCGCCAATATCGCTGCTCTACGATATATTGGTGTTAGATCCGTCATCGCCTTCTCCGCCGTTGGCTCTTTGCAAGAGGAGATCAAGCCCATGGACTTCGTCGTCCCAGACCAAGTCATTGATCGCACAAAGGGTGTCCGCCCCTTTACCTTCTTCGAAGGCGGTGTAGTTGGACATGTTGGTTTCGCCGATCCCTTCGATGCAGGTCTTGCCAAGGTAGTCAAGGCCTGTGCCGCTCATATGGACGGTGAGGGCGTCGTCTTGCACGAGAAGGGCACAGTCGTTGTGATGGGTAAGACCACAGTTCGAGAAACTGAACATGATCTGACAAATATTACAGAAGGGCCGCAATTTTCAACTCGGGCCGAGTCACACATGTATCGATCGTGGGGTGGATCGGTTATCAACATGTCGACTCTCCCCGAAGCTAAGCTTGCTCGTGAAGCTGAGTTGGCCTACCAGGTGATTGCCATGGCCACTGATTATGACTGCTGGCACTCTTTTGAAGATGTCAATGTCGAGTTGGTTATCAAGTATATGAAGGCCAACAACGAGAATGCCAAACGATTGGTAGCTGGTGTATTGGATCGACTTGCTGAACTCGAGAACAGTGACCTGGTACTGGCTAAGCACTGGGCCGGTGCCTCTCAAGGAGCCGTCAAGTTCATGACCAAGCCCGCAGGTCGTGACCCTGAAGCCATGAAGAAGGTTGAGTACCTTTTCCCTGGATTCTGGGAGGAGTAAGAGTAATGGCCAAAGGAGAAAGAGGTGGATATTCAAAGGTTGACCAAGATACACAAGGCTAGAGAGACATTTCTTGTTAGTGATAGAGGCGTTATTGCGAAACGGCGAAACAATCATTGGACACCAAAATAATTTTGGAAACGTCATCCGATTGCACAGGCCAGCATATGTGAAATGATGCACTTGTCATCGAACGTAAAAGCCAACTTGGGTGAGAATGATGCGAGCTATCGAGATCTCAAGCTATAGTTGTTTGCCGTTCGTCAGAACTTTCTGATAGGACGGTAAAAATATGCTCACGACGTCACCATACAACGACTTAAGAATCGAAGGGTGTCGAATGACCCCTGGTCCCCGACAAGGGTTCGTTTGCTGCATTACCCACACCCGAGGCTCACGGCTGAAGAAGAAGGCTTTTTGTGGCAGTTGGTTGATATCTGCTGTGACGCTTTGACGTCGTGTTTTCTCTTTTGTTTTCTCTTTTGTTTTCTCAGGCCCTGCATATGCCAGTTGATGTGGCAAAAAAGCGGCTCTTACGTAGCTTGTTATGGCCCACTATGTCGCATGCATTGAGTGTTCTCTTGTTGCGTATTCACTCACTATGAAGCATTGAGGCCTAACGACGGCAGCAGACAGCAGTTCTAAATAGGCACCTTACAACGATCATGCTGTCAGAACAACTCAGGTTATGACCTGTAAATTTTGCGGACCACAATTGATTTTCCAGAAATTTTGTGCTTGTATCCATGTCCGGCAACGGCCCGTCAACAGAAGGCAGATATCTGCCAGGGCCCTTGTCAATGCTACCTGGCATTTCTTGCAGCTCACATTAGTCTTGCAGCAGGATGTTAACGGCATCCGTGACGACTTCCGGTTGTAGGTACCTAGTGAGAGCGCTTCCCTTCTCATCTTCCTGCACATATCATTTTTGAGGTGAAAATTCACCTTCGGGTGTAGTAGCAGCAAGCACAATTGGGCGGACTCTTGATTCCTCTCTTGATTTTACGCGGTGCTGTGTAAAACACGAAAGACGTGATCAAGTCAAGGAACTTCGTACAGGGACAGGGACGTGATTTTCATCACACCCTCTTCACTGCACGCCCTGTATACGCAGGTGCCGTCTGACTGCATCTTGGAAGAACCTCGATCAACAAGATTCATCTCGACCGGGATACTGGCATAGAGTCCTGTGGCAGCTTATGCAAGCCCGACTCCGACTCCGCGAACCCTAGGGTGGTTGACATCTCAATTGTTTTCTCATTAGCTCAGATCTTCCTTACTCTAACTGGTTGAGAATCAAGTGTCAATGTCTCTCAACAGGCCATTGAGACTTGGCATGAAGGCGTGTCTCTTCGATAGCATTATTGCTGAGTACTAGTCAGATCACTCGTTCCAATGGAACGGCTGTAGTATGGACAATTAACGCGAAAATCAACAAAATCCCAAGAACATGTCCGCGATTTCCAAATATCTTTTAGCTGACCATGGTCATTTCTGATACACAAAATTGATCATCTCTAAAAGTTAGTAGAGTCTGTCCATTTTCGACATCTCAAAATCTACCCATGGCATCATGAAGTGGCTGCCAGTATCGAATGACCACTATGAGCAGCATGAAAGCTGTGGCCCCAGTGTGGTATATCGACAGTGAATTCTAGGCTGATCCGAAATATGCCGGTCCCGTGCTGTCGCATGTTTCTCTCTACCGGCCGGAGCGCTATCATAAAAAGGCCGGGGGTGTGGGAAGCTCCGTCCAAGTTACAGCCGTTGTTACGGCCGAAGCACAGACACTTTGCGCAGGACGGCGGAATCTCTGTCTAACAAAATCCAAGTTTGGTAATGTTTGAGAGCTGCAGCAAACTGAGCATGCATGCCTTTATCGTTGTCTGGTGTGGTTCATGGGACAACCCTATCTCCTGAGACCTTGCTAGGAGTAAAACTCGACAACCTATCATCTCTAGAGAGATAGTTGAATTGGACCAACGGCCGTGGTCTCCACAGACGTCAGCCAGAGCGTGCGATGTTTGCTTTTGTGCTGTGTGGCTCTTTTCAGCTGCTGAGTCGACAAGTGCCAGCATTCGACCAAACTCTTTACCCAATGTCAAGTTCTGAGACAAGAGTGTTGTTTGTCAGTTGAATATATCCCTAAACATAGCGTTCTTTCTGTTGGTATGACTTCAAACGGATCGGCGGCTTGATAGACAAGAACTCGTCCCTGTCAAGCAAGTTGGCGACGGCGTCATGACCATATTTTGACTCGCGTGCACACTTCAAACTGCGCGGTTATGCATCCAATTCTTGGCTCTAGCTTAGTCCTCAATGACTCTGAAATGGGTCTTTCTTCAACCCACGCCGTGGAGCTGCGCTATTAAGCGCTGTCAAAGCATGGGCATGTAGGCAACATGCCTCTGGGCGAACTTTCATCCGCCGATATCTCAGTTGAAGATGGACTTGAGATGTGCATAAGGATTGCAGTAGTTGCTACGTCAGCAGGCGATGGGTCCGTCTCGGTAGCGGGCTGATGGTCCTCCATAGAAGCTGTACAACTCTGGCTTCTGTCTCTCCAGATCGCCTGCGGTGTGGTCTATCGCTTCGTCGAAGCATTCGAGGTCTCAGCAGCTCGAGACTATCGTTCAAAATACGCACGGATGTTGTAGCCGAGCTAATGATCGACGGGTCAACATGGCTGTGCATATCTCCTCATTAATAGGCATTAGCAGTCAAACCCACGTGGCATGTGACAGGCTGGAAGAAGCAAAAAGAAGGAATATCAATGCTCAATAACAAGCACGCCCGACTCCGTTTGGAAGCTGGGTCAGGTTGCACCGGGGCATTTGGATGCAGTGATAATAACTCTGCAACACCAACGTGCAGGGGGCTTGCGAGGCTAATAAGCGATGGCGCTGTGGCTTGCCTGTCATGTATCCTCGAGTACTGAAAAATCCATTGCACTGTGACGATGCAGCGTTCTCATTTGTCCATCATAATTGACAGAGCTGCATCACTGAAAGCCACCGAGGTTCAGGGAGACGGCGGGATAGATTCCGGACGAATGGCAGTGTAAGCACTGCTCGGTAATAGTGATACCTGGTAATGGTGAGGTTGTTCAAGGATGAAGGTTGAAAAATGTCTTGGATCTCGATCACGCTTAAGTTAGCTGCGGCCTCGTGATTGGCCTCGGCTAGTGATTCAGCAAACACGATCTACTGCTCCTGCTGTTTCCGTGTTAGGCCCTTCATGTTTACAGATCACTGCCCATAATTGAAGTCTTAGCGCTCAACATATCACGTAAGGCATCATGACATGACATGGCATGACATTAGCCGTGCCGTGTCTTGTCTTGTCTGTTGTTGATGGGTATCTGAAGAGCTCACGCCAAGGATCTCCATGTCTGATATGATCAGCATCGTTAGTTATTGATTTCCAGCAGCAACCGGGAAAATAAAAGGCTAATCACTCGCTCCTCTTGGCACCTCCACATGCCGTGGTATGAATTGCGGTTCTGTTGATGTTTACTTGCTTTTTTGAGGCTCTCGAAACAACAGTTTCAATCTGAATGCCGTTCGTCTATGGATACATGGCGGAGCTGCCACGACATGAATTTCGTTAACCCCAAGCCGCCCGGAATATGAAGTCTTAAGTTATGCCCAGCTGAATCAGGCTTCCAGAGATTTCATTTTGTTCTTTGTGTGCTGTGGGCTTTATTATGTGCTAACCCCCCTGTCCATGCCCTGGCTCATCTCCTCGCTTGGTCATTGGGTTACCGCCCAAGACCTTGTCCACATCCAAACGGCAACTGTTGACGTGACTACAGCGTGGTCGACGTCTTGGTTATAAAGGAGTGAGTATGAACAATCTAACTATACGTAGCCTTACCAGTCTGCCGGGAGTGGCAAATTAATGGAACCCCCCTCATTGCTCCATCCTTCCGGCCCTGAAGTCCGGCAGAACTCAGTGAACAACACGATCAGGATGAGGATCCTCTGTGTTACCACACCATTACTGTTTCCCCAATACCAAAAAAAGACAGGGTGGCAGCCCCCAACCGCGATCTATCGGGTTGCTTAGGCCCGGCCAGGATGTGAGGGAGCATCCCAGCATACCCCGTCTTTCCCGAAGCATATCGGCCACAAATCTGTAGGCAACACCGATTTAGATCAGAGGAAAGTAGTCATTCCCAAGCAGGCTACGGCTGGTCTACCAGAAGAAACGCTCACAAGTCAAGGGTTTCTGATTGTTTGCACCCAAGAAATCGCTTGGCTGTCGTAAGGCTGTGAGGGCGGCGATATGATTGTGAGCGACCCTCCATCAGCTCTGAGGGGTGTGTATGCAGGGCAACCTATCGATCGAAATGCATAAAGTTGTCCTGATTAGGTAGGAGGTTGGTGTTCCCGTAGTACCCGGACTGCATCACTGATAGCAGTTCGCTATGCAAGGCTGTGAGCTGTCATCCGACGTAATCGAGCTCTTGTAAACATCGACGGGTACTGGACAAATTACGCTATCTTGCCGTTTTGGGCGGCAGCTAAACCCGGTTGATAACAAGACAGTTGGAGCTATCCTCTTTGTGTCAAATACCGTGAGCCAGGGTTCTACAGGAACATGGGGGTGTCTGAATTGAGTTCATCGGTTGGCGGTTAAGATCATATGTACAGTATATTAGAGGAGGGGTGTTATGGACGGCGTTGGGTTACAACGTCACTAATCAAAACCCATGGTGATAGTTGGACAGTTATTGTGTAACCCTGCTCTATTGATTAAATAGAAGCTGTTTGAATAGTCTGAGGGAAAGCCAGAAAGTCGGTAGGCAAATAATGGAAATAGGAACAGAACGGATCCTTGTTGAAAGTGAGAGGAAGTGTCCCAGCGAATTCCAACTACCTCCTTAAGGCTTACGAATATCAACGGCCATCCAAGCCGCCTTAACAGACACCTGTCTTACATAGAGCTCATCTAAGCAGTAGCGTTTATCCACATCCTTGAAGAAGACTTTTAGGACTCGATGATTTCAGATACGGCCCCAATTAACTCTCGGCGGACCGCGGGAAGAAAATCAACCATTTTAGCACGACGGGAGTTCCCTTCCTCGCTCTTAGCTAACGTTAGAGTCTACTTGAAGCTAAGGCTTGTGCACATCTAAACGAGCCTCATTAAAGGCGTTGGGGCTTAAGTTTGATGCTTGAGGCGGCCACAGGGTCCATCCATGATCCACGATGGTCAAAATTATCAAATACCTGAAGAGATTCGCAGTTTACACACATCGCCTTTGTAACAGCCGAGGGCATGGAGCCTAGAGCATATAACGGATGCCTTCCAGCTCAGAGTTTAGTTTACTTTAGTTTACTTTAGTTAGTGCGCAACCTCGAACCCTTGCAACAACGGCGGGCTATTTTTCTGCATCTCACTCTTGCAGCACACCTCTCCACTTGAGGCCGAACCACATTGGATCAAAAGAGTAATTACCTGGGTACCTATTCCGCAAAGTTTGACTAGGCATTGTGTATGAGCAATCATCCATCAACACGCCCTTCAAGAATGCAGGGTACTCGGTTCTGCAGAAACCATCTGAACTTCAACTCTGTCAAACTTTTCAAATTGCATTGCTTGATTGCATGTATGTATGTACGTGGAGTAGCTGCCACAGGACAGGTACTACGCAACCTTCTCCACCGCCTCCATATCAGAGGCCCTCCAGAGATGCAACAATGATCTGTGCCGCGGTGGAATGGGGCAGAGATGGAGCCGAGCCTGGTCAAGAAGCCGGAAAGCATACTCCTTCCAACACTGAATCAACAGGCGGTCAAGGTGTTGAGATTTTACTCGTGGAGTAGAGACAATGGCATGCTCAAGTTCAGAAGGCTCGCATTTGTTGCAATAGATTCGTGAGAGGATCACAGACCATTTACGCCAAGGCTTGGTTCTAGACAACGGGTGCCAGGAACCACCGTCGAGATAGCTCTGAGGATCAATAACGCCATTGTGCTACCCACAGAGCCAACCCATCACGCTTTCACGCTTTCAATACAAGAAGGGGCATGACTCAAAGTTTGCAACCAATGAGGTCCGAATTGGACCACGCTATATTGCAGTCTGTCACGCTCATGCTGCTTGCTCTCGCTTGAGCAGGATACGTCTCAAACCATGACGTGCATCTGCTTGTCTCCCACCATCCAGGGCTGGGCTGGTTGGGGGTGAAGAAGTGCCCTGTCCTGCCTGCCCTGCCCTACCCTGCTCTATAGTGCAACTACCCTCCTCGAGAATAAATTCAAAGCTCCTTGCACTGCGCCAAAGATGACCAGTCATGTCATCAAAACCTTCTCCTAACTTCACCTGACAATCCACAAACCACAGAAGTCTAGCTGTCGAGGCGCGGAAGGGAAGATAGCGCCCGGCACGACAATAGCGGGTGAAGGCGGGTCCGTGGGGAGAAAGACGGGGACCATTGACTGATTGGATTGAGTCCATATCATATTCAGGTCGGCTTGTGCTTCTGTTTTTACGAGTTTTGCAATACAAGGTACGGAGTATAGGTAGGTTGGTAGGTACTAAACTGACTGTGGAGGCCACAGGCCCCAAATTGGCTCTTGTTTCTCACCACATCCTGGAGCCTCATTAGCGCGCTCTGCAGGGGCATGGCCGGCTTAGATAGGCACGGCGAGGGTTAAAGCCGGCCGGAGCTGAGCTTATGAAGCTGGACGTCCAAGATATGGTTTGGTTTCGTCTGAAACGAAACATTCCTCTTGGGCGATTCAGACAAGAGTGAGGCGGCATGTGAAACAATCAACTAAGACCATAAAGCTATTTAGAGTATCAACAAGAAGCAAAAAATAAATATGAAGCTCCAAAGAGCGAAAACAAGGGTCTTGATAACTTCCCCAGCACATACCGGAACCCCTTGTCACTCATAGTGGGGATCAATGTTGAAGCACAAATGTCACCCTCCACGACGCTTCGTTTTCGCCCTAATGTAGGAAACCTCTTTGGGCCAGGCCAGGGCGTGGCCAAGATCCCGTCCCATTTTATTCTACCACCTTACGCATGCAAATGCATGTCGAGTGCTGGGGTATAGGTATGGAGAATGGACGTGTTATCCAGTAACGGCTGCACTTCAATGCACTGGCACTGACGTTGAGCTGTCAAAACCAGCACCTTGAAAAAAAAAAAAAAAAAGCAAGAGCCCAGAGCAGAGCAAGACATTGCGCTGCTTTGTTTTTCATGAGGGGCGAGCTTCGTTTCAACAGGCAGGATCCACGCTGCCACGACGGCAACTCTCTTTTTTTGAATCACCTCAAATCAAATCAATCCAAATCACATCACGGCCCTTGCTAGCTCAGTGCCTGCCTGTCTCGTTTGCCCTCGCCATCTACGGGCCTTCTTCGATCCATCCCTGGGCAGTCGTCTCCATTGAGCAGCGACAGTGACAGCGACAGTGACAGTGACAGCGACAGCGACAGCAACACTGGCAGTGGCAGCAAAGACCCGGGGTATAAGAATCGACCAGCGCGTGCCTTTATTCGCAATCTCTTCTTCATTCACTCGCTAGCATCGAGATTGACGGAGACGATCTCAACTGTCGCTATTCAACCCAAAACCTTCGTTCAAGACATCGCTGCCGTATCGTGACGTGTCCTCTCGTTTTACAGCGCGTCGCTGCCTTTTTCTGTCTTCTAAAGTGGTACTTGCCGACACTGAACTGTAGCACTGGTTGTGCGTAACATGCCCTGGTTAACTCAAATGTCTAGTAACACACTCCTCCGATTTGCATAACAACGTTGAATACACAACTATTTCGGTATTGTTTCATGCGCTGCGACCGCCATCATGGATCCTAAGAACAATGCTCCTGCCCATGGAGCTGTAGTCGACATCGGTGGCAGCAACATGTATGACGACGTCGGCAAGCGGCTGCAACAGGCCCTGATAGCCCCATACTCTTCAACTTCAAAACCGACCTTGCCAGATGAGCTGCTTTATGACGATGTCGGCTTGCCGATTTGGAACCAGATTATCTTTACTCCCGAGTTCTACCAAACTCATGACGAGATCGCGCTTTTCGATAAGCATGGCGCTGATGTTGCTGCACGATGCCAAGCAGGTGTCACAATTGTCGATCTAGGAGCCGGGTTAGTTCATCCTCTATTGCCCCGCACTCCGACCCCCCTCAATGAGGAGTGGCTGTAAGCTTACCCTGTCCAAACTAACACGACTTCTTCCAGTGACACCCGGAAGGTTGGCCACCTCCTGGCTGCTTTTGATAAAGCCAATGTCTCCACCAAGTACCTCGCGTTAGACATCTCCAGATCGTCGCTGAACCATAATGTCAAATATCTCGTGGATCAGCACCCGAGTCCCGAATCCTCAGTAACCTGCGCCGGTATATGGGGTACGTTTGGTGATGGCATGAACTACGTGCGGAGAGTCCAGACACCTCGCCTGTTCCTTTCGTTGGGCTCCGTGCTGTGCAACGATCCTTGGCCCGAGGCGCTGGCTCATCTCAAGTTCTGGGCGGACGCCCTCCGTCCTGACGACCTCCTTCTGATTGGAATGGATGGACACACTCTTCCAGGTAATAAGGAAAAAATCTGGAACGCCTACCACTCCTGCGATGACCTTTACCACAAATTCTTCCTCAACGGCTTCAAGCATGCCAACCGGTTGGCAGGTGAAGAATGGTTTCGCCAGGAAGACTGGGAGTTCCTCGCACAGTTGGAGGAGGAGCCCACTACTCGCCATCGTTTCTTCTTCCGGGCAAAGAAAGATGTGAGGCTTGAGAAGATGGGCCGCACCATCCAGAAAGGTGAAGAATTCGACTGGTTTGATTCTCACAAGTACGGAGAGGACAACGTGCGTCTCATGTGCTATAAGGCAGGACTGAGTGTGATCGATGTCTGGCAGGCTGAAAACTCCGAGTTTCGTAAGTTTCCCTTGCCAAGGTCCCATGTCGTTTTCATTTTCTCTTTCTCTCCTTCTTCATTTTTTCATTTTCTTTTACGAATTTCATACTGATGAGTTTCAGGTCAATATCTCGTTCGTCGTAAGGACAGCAAGGACCAGCGAGACGACGCCGACAGTGCGGTTTCAGGAGTCAGCTATTAATCTTTCTCCGCGACCCGTCGCTATCCCACACTTTCAATTCCTAAAAGAATTTCACAAAAAGGCGGGCAACTATTGCTGCGATTATCTGTGTACAGTACCTTTCGCGGGTATCTGAATCCCAAAATGGATTAAAAGACGAATGTTTTGGTTGGTTGGTTGGGCTTGGTCAGGTTAGGCACAGGGTTTCCTCTTCTTCGTCGAGGACCTTAGCAACGAGGTGTTCCCACCAAGGATACCTCTCACCGATAGATTTGGCGACGGGGGCGAGCTCAGGTGGACATTTTACCTCATTGTCAATCCATTTCCAGATGCGTTCGAGCGCTCGATACAGTGGAGGGACGCTCTGAGGTGGTTTGTTAGCAACCTAATTCTGTACTAGAGTAATATGCAGTAGACCTGGGCAAGGGCAGAACCAGCCTGCTGCTTGCCATAGATTACCAAAAATGGGAGGATTGCATTTCTTTTCTTGCACTTACACTACGAACTGGTGTTGACACCACCTGCTCAAACCAACCCTTTGAAATAGCCTTGTGTTCGAACTTGGTAGCCAGCAAACCCAGGAAAAAGACTGGCAATAGAGGCGCTTGAGCTGTGAAGTGGGATCCCGATGTCGGCATAATTCGTATGCATTTGGCAAGGTCCTCCAAGTTGGCAACAACTTCGGGGTGGTTTCGAGGCAGCCTAAAAGTCCAGTCAGCGCTCTTGCCACTATTGTTAGTAGAGTGTTGTTGATGAAGGAACAGGGAGAAGGAAGGAGAAAGTTTGGGTTGTTGCACAATCGATCAACCTCCCTCGCCGTCTTCCTCATCTTCCTCCAACTCTCCCTTTTTCTCCCATTCACATTTTCATACCTCGCAAGACGGCATTGATAATAGATTATCGCAGCAATTCTCCACGCCTCAGCTGTAACCTCTGTCATGATTTGACTTGAATCGATAATCACATCGTCTGCCTTGTCGCGCACCCAGTCTATCGTCGGGGGATACTTTCGAGCTAACTCCCAGTCTTTACCTTCAC